>JAOXYM010000014.1:9681647-9703808 GCA_028567055.1 Leptatherina wallacei | reverse complement strand
TAAACTTATATTATCGGCTATCGGCGAAAAAAATGGCCGATACCGATTATCATAAAATTGCCTAATATCGGCCGATAATTGGTCGATCCCTAATGTGCAGGTGTTCCTAACAAAGTATATGTTGCAATGCACATACAGTAGTGTCAGATGTACATTTCTCCACTTTGCAGGGAACAATGATGCTTACATTTCACAGCGCAAACAAAATTAAAGAGGATTCACAAATGAATCCAAGGAAAAATCTGTTTATTTTATCTATACAGAAATGATGCAATGTGCATCTCGAAGGGGATAAATGTGAGACAAAAATACTTTGGTACATTTCAATTTCCAAGTAGCCCAAGCAGCAGGGTACTGTGATGGCTCCTGCACATGCTTCAGGAAAACAATTCCTCCTGATTTTGTATCTTACAAGGCCAGTTGATTCACTATAAACATCATGCTTCATTTTATCATTGCACACTTAAGAAGTGTAACAAGGGCTCACAATGATCTGATCCATTTCTTGTCTATACCCACTTAATCCAATGCAGGGTCATTGGAGGGGAAGCCTAACCCATCTGTATTCAAGGGTGAGGTGGGGTACACCTGGACCACTCACACTCACTCTTAGGGAGACTTAAGAATCACCAATTAAATAAATATCCATGTTTCTGGACTCTGAGGGGAAGCCAGAGTACCCGGAGAGAACCCACACATGTACAGGGAGAACTCCACAGAGAAAGTTGGGAGAAGGTCCTAGCCAGGGTTCGAACCAGGAACCTTCTTTCTGTGAGGCTTGCTGTAATTAAAACAGCATTTCACCACCGTGCAGCCCACTCACAATAGTTGACATTTAGAAAACCCATTAGTGAGCTTTCAGCAAAATAATGAATCCATGATGGTGATAAGATGTCATACAGTAAAAAATTGTTACAAAAAGGCATATGTGATTTACAAACAATTCACATTCTACATTACAAATATAACTGGACATAATAAACAGTAAAGTGGTATTTCTGTCGAGCATGCCTGCTACTGAAATGAGCACAATGGAGAAAGCTATCAGGTTGTTTAGAAAAAAATAACGTTTTAATGTAATGTTCTCACGGATCCCACTAGTAATTATAAATCAGAGTATTTGATGTCATAGTTTTACTCTGATTGAACCATTGTCTTAGCAAGGAGAAAACTATATATTCTATATCAAAAGTTACTATATCAAAAAAGTTAGAAGCTAAAAATATTTCCTCCATAAATGTGTTGCAAATGTAAGTGCTATACCTTGCACAATAAAAACAAATACTACAATAACGGTGAAACGACTTATAAAGTGCAAAGAGAGGTTTGAATAAATGCACTGGGGCTGACTATAATAGTCACACAGGCAGTGTACAAATACTCTAAAAATGCCACTTCCCTTTTCTCCTTACTTTTCTTTCTTAGATTTTTATTTTTTTTTCAATTTACTATTGTCTAAACTATTTTTCTTTTCTTTTTTTTCCAGGATAAATCTTTGTCTGAATGCATTTCTCACAGTATTTGACCAAGGCCTTGCCAACATGTAACTGAAAGGATGTTAAGCAAGGTTAACCCTACACACTGTGTTGCTACTTATGTTACGGATATGTATTTGAAGAAATGTCACGTCTGACACTAGCAGAGGTACATTCATTTTCACTGTGGTATAAAAAACGGCAAGAAGAAATGAGAGGTTAACTGGGGCGACAAGATCATGTGAGGCTATTTAGACTTTTTCTATCTTTCTCATGGTTAATTCACCATTTTGTTAACTGAATTTGTGAGAAATTATTATTTGATTTTCCCTCCTATTACATCGAAACATAGCAAATTCCTCAACTCCCCGGAATCAACAGAAATGTAGTAAACATTGAACATGTTCCATCTAAAAATACTGCCTCAACTGAAATCAGTGCCAACTACAGCAACAACAATTGTAACATTAACAATATCAATAGAGTAAAAAATAAAAATAAAAATTACAAGAGAAAAAAAATTACAATAATATATATCTCTTAATAGAAATCAAACCAGAGTATCTCTAAAATGCATATATTTGACAATGTAAACCTACTCTTATCAAAGTTAGCAAATATAATAACACAGAAAGCACATCAATCTTATTCCTCTCACAGAGAGCGCTCACATCATTGTTTCCACAATGGTGTGGGTGGGCTTGATCAAGCCATTGTTCCCGTTTGGGTCCAGGGGCTGTGTCAGCTCGCTGCACTTCAGATTGTACTCTTTCGGGCGAGAGCTCACGCCTGACTTCGCTGGTGCTGCCACTGCTTTGATCCTCTGGAGGGAAGAGATGAAACATCAGGCTAATGATCTTTAGAAACAGGACTAGTTAAAACTCAAAATGTCAGCTATAAAAATGTGAAATGGCAGACATGTGGAGTGAATGTGCAAGCGTTCGAGCCATTTTAATTCAACACTGAGAAGTTTTGATAGACATAGCAATGACTCTTCAGTAAAGGAATGGCTGAGTTTGCTCAGTAACTGAATTTGCATGTAGTATTTGACAGTGTAATGTGTCATCAGATTTTCAAGGTAAATCCACCCCTCTCATTTAAATATGGTCTTCTTAGACAAAAAAAAAGACAAAAAAAGCAATAGTTAAAGCCCAGAAATTGAGGCTAGAGAACAACAGTTCTTTTATAAGTTAGTGAAGTTATAATTTGGTCTTCATTTGGTTTATATTTAGAGTACACTTCTGAAAGAAAGCTTTAGAAATACTATACCAGCTCACCTCAATCAGAGGTCCCTCAGACTGCAAGATCTTGATGACCATCACCATGGGGATGCAGATCATGGAGGCCAAGGCCAAACACCAGCCCAGGCCAATGGCCCAGTCAGGGTACTTATAAACCTTATTATAGGTCAAGGGCTTGTACTTCACGAGGGAGAAGACAAAGCAGCCCTGAAAAACAAATACATACCACGTTTAGCGCTTCCCCTTTGACCTGGAAAGTTCAACTATCAGCATTTGTCACATGTCATCACCAACAGTATCTTCCGCACCACCTCTACCCTACAACAAAATAACACTGATCTCTCACCATGCAGAGGACAGGAGTGATTATGGTCCAGCTCCATTTCATCCATGGGTTGGGTCTGTAGCCAATCATATCCTCAACTGCATCATAGAAATTGTCAGCTCCTATCAAACACAAAGAGGAAAAAAACAGAAAATGAGTACATGCTGTATCTTTCTGCCAAATAATGTTCACTGAACATTGTTTCTAATTGTAGAACAACCTTCAAATCAACCTGCGTACAGGTTTATGAGTCCTTATCTCTGTTAACTAAAAATTGCTCCATATCTTTCCACCAGGTCATGTTCTATATATAATTGTATTTACATACTACAGTCATTGCTTTGTCTCAGTAGGTCATTACTTATCTTCCTTGACTGACTATTGATTGTAGTAATTCAATGTGGTGTGTATCCTACTCAGATAATGGTTGTGCCGTTGTTTGTGACATGGTTAATTTTGTTTCCAATTATTTTTTCTTACAACGATTAATGGGCAAATTTTCAGAGAAGTTAACAAATAACCCAAATAATGAAAGCAGCTACAATAATAGCTACAGTAATAACAGTAGAGAAATGCCTCCAAAGATCGAGGACTTTTCCTCTCAAAGCTGTTTGTCCTCATTCTTTTTTGTACAAGGCTCTCAAACCAGAATCTTGCACTTTGTAACTTTTTTTTTAAATCAGTGTTTGACCCCTGGACGGGTACCAACCCCAAAAATCAGGAGCCTCTATTCTACAACAGCAAAAAGTCACTGAGAAGAGCTTCTGTGGGCTTCAGCCATGAAAGCGCTCAACACTGCAACATCGACTTTCATTTCATGTCAGACTTTTTTCTTTGGGTTTCTTATTTTTGCTTCATCAGTCAAGGATATAATCTGGTGGGAGGCAGCTCTGTACGACCAATCACCGGCCGGGGGCCAACTCTATCCCCATCTCCTCGCAACCTCAACACAGCACTGCAGTTAAACTTATTTATTGCTGACCTGTAAAACACCCACACCTTTGTTTCCCTCCACAGAGATCCTTTGGGATTTTCTATGCAACTCTTGTGAATCATTACTTAAAATGATACAGATACAGTCGTTTCCACTTACCATAAACCCAGGCTACTGCAATGCATTCAAAGAATGCAACCCACAAAAGGCACACACCACTGGCTGCATAGTAGTCAAAGAGCTGAAACACATACATGCCACCCTGGAAAAGAGAACAGACAAAAAGCTCCATTAATTATCTCTTTGAGGTGTGTGGCAAGAAAGAAAGTTACAGATAGAAGGGGGCATAAAGTAGATATTGAAAGTAGGACGCAAGAATACTGGAGCTCAACCAATAAAGGCAGAGTTCAACAGGTGCCGAGATGTCATTGAAGCACGGTTAACTACTAAATGGAAAACAACATTCCAAATCTTTCCATTAACACATGCAGGATGTGGCCACTGAATGTGGTAGGAAGCCTTATTTGGTTGTAACAATGCAGAAGCAAACAGGCGTGTGGAAAACTTGTGGTGTTATCTCTGTGGTAGATCCAAATACACAGTCTGCTTTCCTCTTTCCAAACACAATAAGCAGCAAAAGTAAGAGTGCAGAGACTTTGAAAAGTGACTGCTAGTGAACTTACTTTCGTTACCATGGCAAGTCCCAGGAGATAGCTCATGAAACACATCACTGCGATGAAGATTTCTCGGCGGTAACCCTTCCTGAGGACGGATGGATAGAGATCCACAATAGAGGTGATCTGTCCTTCCACTTCAACAAACTGTGGGGACAAAAGCAACTATTAAGTTCTCAGTGTAATAAAAAAAAAAAAAGACAAAAGAAAGGAAAAATGAATGTCTCTTTCTGTGTGCAAGCAGCTCTTGCTTTGTCTCCACAGGCCAGTGATTAGAGAATGAGAGCTGTCTTTGTTGGACAGTAATGAGAATTTAAACAAGGTTTCTCTCTGCAACACTGGTTCGTTGCTAGCAAGGCAAAACAGAAATAAAACGATAATGATTCACTGTTTCTAACTCTTTTGCTTCCAAGCATCTCCTCATTGCTTCATGAACTACATAAAGTCGTAAGAAAGTCATGAAAAAGCTCCGTGCGTTAAAGTGCAGTATTCTGATTGACAAAGAATATGCTTCTTTGTTGCGCAATACCAAACAAAACCCCCTTATATAACAGTGGCGAGTATGTGTAAGCGACATAAACAATATATGGCATTCAGGATTATAAATTTGCATGAAATTTACGGTCAGAAAAATGCACCCACCCTCCCACCCACACAAACACATACACAAACGCACCCCGGCCCCATTTCCCTCATGGAAATAGCTTCACTTGCATGAGCATTTACATGTACTCAAATTTAGAGCATCGGCCTGATCTCTCACTTGGCTAAGATGGGTAGCTGGCCATGTGCAGGACTGACTTAGTACAGGGGTAGAATTACACTTGGAGGCAGGAAATGTGATATAGCTGGAGAATCCCCCGGGCGTGCACTTGTGTTTTGTCTATTTAGATTATCTTGTCTTAATCAAAGCTCTGCTTTATATCAAAGCTGCGCGGCTTGCATGCAGCCTATCATGACGACTTTTACTAACCGAATGCCTGGCAAACATCCACCACTTTGTGAAAAAAAACTCAGATTGTGGCACCTTATGGGAATTAAACATAATGAAGTCTAGCATGCTAATAAAATGCCTTTGTGAGAACAGGTTGCTGTTCTTGTTTGTCAGTTATCCGATACCTTGAGGTTGTTAGACACGGATCAGAGAGACACCGTATGCATTTTACACATTAGGGCTGGCAGAAGCCAAAAAGCCCACGGGACCTGGGTGGAGTCTGGCTAAAGTTAATCAGTGACTGTGAAAACACTGACCTGACTATCAAGGCCCAGAAGCAGCAGCATGATGAAGAAGAGGATTGCCCACAGGGTTGGGAGTGGCATCATGGACACCGCTTTAGGGTAGGCAATAAAGGCCAAGCCAGGACCTGAGGGAAAAACAAAGCGGGGATGGGGAGAAGAGGCAGAGGACATGATTAACACACTTCTATCCGATTTCAGCTTGGACGACAAAAGAAGGCAGTCAGAAGAATATATCTAATGAATCCAGAAATATATATCCACTGTGGCCAAAAATAAAACACAGAGTATTCTCACGTTTAGTCTTTGTTGGCCATAATTACTTAGTGGGCACAATAAATATAATAATCCTTTTCATGCTAATGTTGTCTTGTATGTATTAACATGCAGGTCCAACATAAAAACAGCAATCAGCTTGGCATATTGTGTTTCTTACTGGAAATACAAAGTACAAAACACGATATGTCTAACATATCAATAACTTCACATTCTATCGTTTTAGCTTCTGATCATTATATGTCATAGAAATATACAGACACATTTCAAAGTTTCGACAATATATCAAATAGTTACATCCCCCTTTCCCTAACCCCATCAGATTAGCTCTAATTTCTGAACATTAGTTCATCTTCATGTTTCCAAAAGCACTTAATATCTGTAAAATGCCACGCTGGATGTTGGTACTTACTGTGAGAAGTGACAATAAGCCTACACAAATTTCACATAATCTACACAAAGAGTGCCACGTCAGGAGGTCATAGTAAGAGCATCAGACACAGAGTCAGCAATTGAACCTCAATTGAACACTTAACCAACAAAGCGGGTCTTTTCTCAAAAAAAGAGAAAAGCATGTTTTAATTCAATTTGGTTCTGTATTTGACAATGTGATGGAGTATGTATTCTAACATGCCATCACAATAGCATTCAGTATAGCAGGAGTTTGGGTTAACAGAGTAAGCATACTAAAACAAGTTGCATATCCTTCACAGTCCACATAGAAAATACAGGAAGACAGCAACAGAACCGCTGGCGTCCACCTCGGGAGATCCACAGCTGGTGAACTGAACTGGATTTTCCATGCAGCGCTGCTGGTCAGAAATATCTCCTCAAGATGCGGATTCACATTTACAAACAGAAAAGGGCCAATGTTCTTAGAAATGCCCCTGGTCAGACAGATGTGGAGCCACTAAATGGCATGAGCAGGCTGAATGTGGGGGCATGTGGACACCTGGTGCCACTGAACACCTGTAGTAATGATGAAGAACCGACACAGGAGCTTTTTAAACAGTTGTTCATCATGTAGCTAAACTCACATCACTTTACCAATGCCATGTTTTCTGACGTCCAAAAATGGGGAGGAATGTTACCCACTTAAGGAACAATTCTTTTTGTTTCAGGCTTTAATTCAAGGAGTGTGCAATTGCCGATACCTCTACTTTTCCGCATCATTGTGTCCGATACTGAGAGAAAACACTTCATCTCCTTTAAATTCACTAAAAAAAAGATTTGTTTCCAATTGTCTTTATTCCTTCTTTTTATTTTTTTTTATTTTTTTGGCAGCAGCACCCACCATCACTGCTGCCATCACCTTGGACCCTCGTACCTGACTCTGCCACACTGGCAATGTCCACCCCTTGTTCTTGTGCCATGAAGCCCAGGACGGAAAATATTGCGAAGCCAGACACAAAACTGGTACCGCTGTTGAGGCCTCCCAGCAGCAAACAGTCCCTATGTCACACATATGTCATGGAGGTTGTTAATGAACACAAGCGGAACTAACGTTCCCATTTTCTTTTCACGCAACCGTCTCTGATACGAGTTGCTGTCACTACTACAGTCCCACTCCTCCCAGCAGAAAAGCAACTCACCTGTAGCAGTTGTACTTGTACTTGTTGTAGCTTCCCAGTGACGTCATGGCACCCAGGCAAATGGCATAGGAGAAGAAGATCTGAGTTCCCGCATCAATCCAAACCTGATGACACAGAAGTGGTCAAGACGATGAGCTGAAGCTGATTAGATGTCATCAGTTCTCGTCAGCCATTATTAACTTAAACTCCATGCAAAAAAAAAAAAACCTGCAGCTTTGGTTATATCTGTGAATATAAAGGAATTATTTGATCTGTGGAATAATTTCTATGCAACTGTCGGCACAATTTTTCAGTGAAACATCAGCATAATGTGACATACAAGGTAGCTATACCATGTGCCTCATTTGGCTCATTATTATCTTTCATTTAGCACCGTAGTTGGATTAACTTCCTGTTTTTCATTTTCAATCTGCTTTTCTGTTGTTCATTTCATTTTATTTTGCTTCTCATGATCACTTTCCCCACACCAGTGTTTTGTTTCTTTATTGCCACACACACCTGTATCCAATCTGTTTGATGGTATCTTCTAGTAATTAAAGTTAGCAAGTGTTGCCGTTTCATTCACCAGATCCTTCATGTTCCAGCCTTTTGTTACTTGTTCCGTTCCTTATGCTGCCAATCCGTTATTACTCTTGGATTTATGTTTGTTTGGACATTGATTGGATTCTGCTCCTGCAGCACTTTGTGTTTCTTGTCCGTGAGTTTTATTATAGCTCCATTAGTTCTATCAGGCTGTTTCCTGCCTGTTGCCTGATATTAAACACAGCCATTATAACACTGCTGAAAGCCACAGGATGCTGTCTGCAGCTCCATGCAAACAGTGTCATTAACAACCGGGTTATTGTTTTGTTTTGTTTTGTTTAGTTTGATAAAAACCACACTTACAGCATCTAACCAGTGAGATTCAGTGGGGATTAAAGTATGATTTTAAAACTTTTTAAACATTGTGGGTCAAATTTTTCTGGCCTTTATGCAAGATAAGATCATTTAAGGGGTCTCTGCCTGCAGCTTGATGCTTACAACTAAGCCTCTTTCAGACTTGCATTGCGGAACATGTGCGGTAAAGTCGATTGTCGAAACAGGGTAGGACGTCTTTGTGTTGCGACCTGTCCGGATCATTTCCTTTGTGTTCAGGCAAAACAACATGCCGCAACATTTCCGCTCTTATGACGTGGTGGGCTAGCTGGTAAATGTCCGCTACAGCTCCGAGGTAAAAGAGCGGAACGTTTGTCTGAGTGCAAGCGGTATAAAAGACAAAGTCCGCAACATTACCGTTTTTCAGAGCAAGTCTGAAAGGGGCTTAACAGTCAGATTTACAAATGTTCATTCTAATCCATGTTTCACCCCCAAAAAATTTGATAAATAGACAAAAATCTAAATATTTATTTAATATCCATATTAGTATATAATGAACAGGAAACTATGGCAGTCAATAGCTTTGATCTTACCTCTGGGTCCTGGAGTCGGGTCAAGTTAGGGTAAAGATAAAACTTGATCCCTTCCGAGGCCCCTGGCAGGGTCACACCACGCACCAGTAGTATTATTAGCATCACAAATGGGAAAGTTGCAGTTATGTACACCACCTGGAGGAGACAAAGAAATTATTAGCCAAATATTATCTGACCAGGAAACTTATGAGATGGATACATACTTCATTTTAATCTTTATGGTGTCATTTCTAATTGCTTGAAAAATTAAATAATATCTTTAATCAGTTATAACTGTTTTATGTATGTCTTTGATGATTGAATGTTTATGATGTCGTCGCTTTATTAAGGCCATTTTCCATATATAGTTGATAGATAATAAAGTTTTCTAATTTGTATTTGAGTTACCGCTACACACAGTGTCCCTTTCACCGGCGTGTGTGTGCATGTGTGCGTGTGTGTGTGTGTGTGTGTGTGTGCTGATGGAATGTGGAGCAGTTGCACTGTTCAAGCTTTTCATTTCCTGAACTGCAATCTGGTTAAACATTAGATCGTTTTAAGGTACTAATGTCAGAGAAGTGAACCTTCCATTAAGGGAAATAAACCTTCAAATGGTCTTAACAGGGTTAATCATTTTCCTCACAGGGTTGCTCCTGTTGACTGTGACCCAGTTTCTGTTCCCCTAACAAAGATGAGGCGAAGGAGCAGCCCATGTGTTAACAGTCAACAGTGTGTCTGGCCAAGGAGTAACTCCTAGGACAATGTGGAGGCCTGTGTCTCTAAATTGACAACATTAACCTTGTTTCCAAGAATGTGGGTTTTCTCTGTGCAATAGTGTTTTCTCACTGGCAGGAATAAAAAGCAAAAGGCCAACAGCATCCAGGCAACACAACAAGTACAGGATGTATCTATGCTTCAGCACTCACTTTCCCAGTGGACTTGACTCCTTTCCAGATGCAGAAGAAGCAGATAACCCAAACTGCCAGGAGACACAGAGCTAAGTCCCACTTGAGGGGCCCTATGTCTTCAATCCCAGTGGAGATACTCAGGACGTTGCGTCTGCAGAGGAAATAAAGTACAACATTTTAACAGTTTGTGACATTTCAAAAACACAAATGGTCATGTTTTACATTTTCAAAAACAGAAAAGTATCCAGGTCAACTTTGGACCGTATACACAAGAGCCTAAATTAAAGGAAAGGAAAGGAAATCTAACGGTGACATGTCTTTTCCTTTCTTTGCTGATCTGCTGTTTTTGCCATTCGAAAAATAACTGAACAGCACTTTGAAACTCTGAAACTGGAACCTTAAAGTGTTGAAAACAGCATCAACACTTCAAACTTGTAAGCATTTGCTACAGTGAACTGAGATCAATTTGAAACAAATCAGAAAGCAGATGAATGAATTAGATTTTTTAGTTAGCATTTTCTTTTAGTCTGATGACTAAGAGCTGCATCCAACATATGAAAAGTGCAGCACAAATAAAGTTCATGACAACCTGCTGGAAAAGCAGAACTTTATAAAAGTAAACTGTACTGTGCAGGAATGGTGCCTGGCCCAAACACGATTGGTCAGGCGAGATAAAGAGGCTGTGTTACTTTAGCGTATGCATGTGTGTGTGCACAGACATGTCAGTGAATACTCACTCCCAGAACTCTGTGACAGGAGAGGTAAAGTTAGTAGCATTGGCTGCCAGCCAGAGGGTCTTGTTCTTGCGGACCGTGTCCTCTATACAGTGCTCAGTGTTCCAGGGCTGCTTGCATTTTGCCCAAGGGAGCTCAGGCTGAAAACACTGAAAGAGGTAGTAGAGTCCCCAGGCCAGGATCACAATGTAGTAAATGTTCAGAAGAGATACGATCACGATAGAGGCATAGCCGATACCTGCAGGCGAGACAAGAAGACAAGCAGATTTAAACACCTGCTCGGAGCAAGAAATCAACTTAAAACTGGAGATTTTAAATAGATTTTTCACAGCTTGAACACAGCAAAAACTTCTCAGCATACAGTTGCCTTTTACAAAGAGAAATCCACCAGATGCTAAACTAAATTTACCACCTCCCCGTCATATAGCTTTAGCTCTGTATCTCAGTTTTCATTGCAAACGTCTGCAGCCAAGGACCCCTCTGAAGAGTGTAGTGATGATCAATCTAAACAGGATGTCAAAACTAAGAGCTAAAAGACAGCAAAGCACTGTAATACTGTGACTCATCATGACAGGTGGTCCCTTTCATACGCAATTACACATGTTATTCATTGTTTGTATCAAATGACTCATACATCCAGATGAACCACTCTCTGACTAACAGTGCAACATCATACATTTGCATTTAATACAGAGTACAGCTGACCACACCCAAAACACACCTGGCTATTATATGGAGTAATCGCAGGTGAGTTTTATCTAAACTTTAAAAGTTGACTAAGACAACTGATTCATAAAGGGGAGGGGGGGCCATCCCCAGCTTTACTGTTATAATGTCCTTGGTGTATTCAAGTTATTTTTAGATGACTTTGCCACGAACTCGAACACAGAAATCCCTGGTACTCTTCTACCACTCCAGATTATTTTTAAACTCATCATCTCTGTCACCCCCACCTCCTCATTCCCACATTCCATGCGCAAACTGACCGAGACGTCAGTGCTGTGACAGGTGTATGAGTGCATCTTCGACTGTGTGCTGGTGAGCTGTGAGAAAAGTAGTGGATTTACTGTGAGGTTTGGGGAAACAAAGGGGGGGGGGGGCAGTTTGTGGACTTGCAGTTGGACAGATTGGACAGGTGAAAGCCTCGGCGCTCTCTGGGTAGCAAAGTCCGTTAGCAGTTGCTACACGTGAGATGCTGCAAAGTTTCCCGTCTCTTTTTCATGTGACTTCCCCTGTGTGAACATGAGTGAGGGTGTCGTGGCAGCTGCTGAGGGTGCGGTACCCCAGCGCTTGTCTACAGCTGTCACTCAAAGGTAAATGTGAAGACGGCGAGAGGCCCAAGAGTGTCCACTGACTGTGATGACGCTGTCACTGAGGACATGCAGTATTTATAATCTCCCATGAGCTAAACAAAACGAGACAATCCACATGGCATAGAAAAAGGGAAGCAACTTCATTTTCTTTTACTCCACAGTCTGTCTCCATGGCAAACAAGAACTCCATTTTACTCACCCTAATGAATAATATAGGGCGTCTTCCTGTTTCGAAGCATGTCCATGCATGTAGTGTTTGTAGTCATTCATCTATGTTTACATAAATGTGTGTGTGTGTGTGTGTGTATTTAAGTAATCGTGAGCCTCTATTGATGTAAACGAGATCATGTGCAGCAATTTCAGCTTTGCCTTGTTATTTTTTTCATTTTCCCCCAACCTAAAATCTGGCCCATCTAACTGTACTTTCAGCAGAACAAGAAGACCAATGCCGGACTGAAACAGGAAAATCAGGGCAGAAATCTTGTTCAAATAAATGAGGCTTTTACCCAGCATCAAATATTAAGCGGAGTTGTCAGAGAGGATTTGTGCCATGATGCGGAGCCTCTGCTTATCGTTCTGTGAGTGGAAATGTGTGTTCAAGTGCTTCAACTGACCGGTGAAAATGGGGCAGAGCTTGCCCCAGCAGGTGATCCCTCCTTCAGAGGTGTACTGTCCCAGTGCGACCTCCAGGAAGAACACAGGCAGGCCACCCCCAAACAGGAAGATGAAGTAAGGGATGAGAAATGCACCTGGGGGATGCACACGGGAAAAATGTTGGAGTAAGATGTCTCCTCGTCAGATTACAATTCTTTATTCGACTTCGTTTCTCTGACTTACCTCCACCATTTTTATAACAAAGGTAAGGGAAGCGCCACACGTTTCCTAATCCGACAAAGCCGCCGGCCACGGACAGGACAAAGTCGAGCTTACTAGCCCACTTCTCCCTCTGAGGGGCCTTTCCTTCCGCTTCATCTTCAGGTCGGGTGCCAGGGCTCTTCCCTGGTGAGGGTTTGAGGGTGTCCTTATGAAAGTCCTTCAGGCATTGGAGCTTCTCTTTTTGTGCCATGCTGTTGACAGCAAAAAAAAAAATGGAAAGAAAATGAACATGGAAAACTGCGAGGCAGACAGAGGTGAGAGGGATAACGCACAGACACAGAGGAGCATTAGTGAGATAATACTGTGTCCTGACTGCGTTTCAGCTTGCAGCGTGAGCACATGATATACAGTACAATGCTGTTAATCTTGCTAATCTGAGCAACTGCTGTATAGAGGTCATTCAGACTCAAGAAACGTTTAGGGAGCTTATTTGCATTGAAACAAAGAACAGAGGTGAGTTAGGGAGTGTTGTCATAGCACCTCAGAACATATTCAGCATGTTTCCTAAAACAGAACCATAATAAAACTTGTGCATGTTCAAATCAATTCTCTTTTTTCCCAAGCAGCACCTTAAGGCAGGGGGGGGGACGGGGGGGTGACACTGTCACTGACGGGAAAGGAAGGAAAATACTTTTGAACACGCGACAGGTTTTTTCCCCCCGCTCTCCATGTTATCACTGATTCATGGTTTAAAGCAAATGTTGAGAATAAGATATATTCTCCACACTCCCAAGGTGGGGCTGTTCTCCGGAAGCTACAGCGGCTTAAGTCCACTTGAGTGTTTACACTGTAAACTGCCTTTCCAAGAAAGACAGGATTTGTTATTACAGACCAGGGTATCCTATTTCCACTCAGGAGCCAAAGAGGAGAAAAGAAACCTAAATCCGACAGGAATAACGGTATAGGACATGCCAAGACTGGATATAACGGAAGTTCATAAATTAAAAGAACAAAGGAGGGACAATGAGAAAGTGTAATGTGCAAGGTTACTTGTAAAATGGCTGAGAAGGACTTCCTGTTCTTTCAAGTTTGTCTCAAATAGAGAAGGAGTTGGCAGAGCAACACTATATACTTCCCTTTAGCTCTTTCAGTCAGCAAAATTAATGAATACAGCAGCAGTTCAGACAAAAGAACATGTTTGGAAATCAGAACTAACAGGGATTCATCTGAATTAGCAAACAGAGCACTTTGAACTCTTTGACAAGTGACATTAAGAAATGACTTGGGTTAAAAACAGAATCATAATCGTTGCAGTCATAATACAGAATTTCCCCACTCAGGAATGGGCACCTTGACCCGCACCCTCACCTCGCATTCCCACTGGGAACTATGTGTCTCCTCACTTAGCTAATGCCTGTCCAGACTGTGTCCTATCATTTTCTAGGATTTCTGCCTTCCTGTTGTGCCTGACTAGTCAACTCAAACTGCTTTCCATTCTCAAACCTGCTTACGTAACTGGATTAGTTCTTGCACACTCTGTTTCTCATCCTGCTTCTCTTCCTCTCTATCCCTTTCTAACCTTTTACTCTCATCTGCTCCGTGCATGCGCCTTCACCTGCCTTGCTTGGCTTTAGGAAGCTGCCAGATAAGAATTAGCGGAAACTGGCCATGTGATTCAACCCAGATATACTTCAGAAGAGATTCCTTCACTGTATAACAGGAAAACATAAAACTTCCTTCATATTTTCAGCAATTAATATAAAATCACTGGCTCTTTCCTTCTCCTGACAATATGAATCATTAAAGACAACAATAAAGCTGTTCTTTCCTTTATTTATTTAAGCTTTTAATGAACAAAAAGACTCTTAGAATAGCATAAAATCGATAACACTGTTTCTACTACTTTCTTAATCAGTTCAACGAGACAAAATCTGACTGAACACATGCCAAATCAGTTCTTAAAAGTAATTCAGAAAACTTACATTTCCTTCATGGCTGCGACTATGTATAGTGTCCTTCTCTCTCAGCTGTCACCATTCCTCTGTACTGAATGCCTTTATGCAGACACGGGTCACAAGAAGTGGAGCTGACAGCAGGGCCCGCCCCTTCGCTAAAGACAATTAAATCCAAAGTGGAGATTGGATGTAGCTCCGCTGTGACAGGCAACTCAGGTACCAACGTTGGAGACTGTAAATTTCCACTTCTCACTACACCCTGCCCACAAACACACACACACAGCCGAGCGGTGGGGGATGAGTGAGTGTCACACAAGCAACGAGCGCGCACACACTTCTTATTCATGTTGGAGACACAGAGGACATTTCAGAGGAGGAGGAAGGCTAGGCTGCGCCTTTACATGGGGTGGACCTTGATTTATGATCGCCCACAAAAGGATGAACTGGGGGTTTTAGTGCCATTATACAAGTTCAAACATTGCTGAAATATGAAGCTCAGTTTCATAATGAACTTTAAAGAAAAAAATATATATTTTCATTCATTTGTATGCAAGAGCCATTTCTAGTACAGAGCTCTTTCTTTTTTTTCTTTTCCTTTTTTTTTTTTTTACATCCTGTAACGTGCTTTTCATTATCTAGGAAATGTAAACGAGCACAGTATCAGCTTATAACAAACCCTAATAAGGTAATGTATCTCCTCTGCTTGTACATGGTCTGGTTAGTTCCCAGTCAGAGCTCACAATGGCAGCACAAATGCTACAGAAATACAACTGTCATTTAATAACCGAGAGATGCTTTTGCAGGATTGGCCAGGTTAAATGACAGCCGATGACAAAGCTGTCACTCAAACATTAAACACACAACTTTAACACCTCTTAGCTTTGTGAATTCAGAATCCACATTTCGGTGCGCTAAAAATGTATGTATTATTTAGCTCAACTACAGCTTTATAATTGATGTCAGTCAGGCTAGTGGGCATGTGAATCAAATGTTTTCATAGCTTTTGGTATCATAGTCTGGGAAAGTCACTTAGACACAGTCAATAATATTGAGAATTGTATTTCAAGCACATGTGGCTAAGAAAAAAAAAAGTCCAGCAGCACTTTAGGCCTTATCTGCTGAGAGGGTGGATTGGGGTTACACGTCAGTCAGTCATACACTGGATATAGTGGACAAAGCAGACAGAGAAGAAGTAGGTTAAGTATGCAATACTAAGTATGAGATATAAGCTAGTAAACGTCTTACTTCATCAGACCTACTTCATCTCTCATCCACAGGGGAGCAAAACAAACATTTATCCATTCAGTCGGTGGCTGACTGTGGGAAGTGGGAAGGCCAAGTAGAGCTGTAACCTGCGTGAAATTATAAACATTTATATAATTCCCCCCAATCTCGTCTCTGTGAAGCCCGGACGTACCTGAACGCATCACAGTAGCTCTCTAAAGTGATCAAACAGAAACTTGGCACGTCGACTTATCAGATATAAACACGGAAAACCGGGTTCAAAAGGCAAAGCTGCACTTTTTCTTCTCTCCCCCTTTCTTTCTCTTTTTTTCCAGCATAAACATTTGGCTCAGTTGTGTTTAAAGCAGAGTAAAAACGCGGGGTTTCTTTTTTAGGCGGAAGCCTCGTGGAAATGAAAATGTCAAAGTAGAGGAAAACACGTGTTTTTATCATGGATTAAAGCGATGTGATATTTTGCTTACATTTAAATACAAATGTTATAAATGTTTTAAGAAATATATATGCGTCTTTCTTTTTTTATCACAAACCTCTTGTTTTAAAACATCACCTCATTTATTCATTCATTATGTGTAAAGAAGATACTGAATTACCTGTTCTCTTACTTTTATTAAGCAGCTTCCTGTTCCTTGTATTGTAGCCTATGATTCAGTTTGAATTGAACAGTAATCTGTTTTCTTTAACAGCGCCGTATTTCTATGACCTGATGCGCGTTAATATGAGTTTGAGTGGAAAATCACCAGCTTCTTGTTCATGCTACAACTTCTTAAAGCGACAGTCCCCCTCACCGTCCGCCCATCATCTCATTATCATACATATTCATGCCACACACGAGCGTGTATTTGATTTGTTCAGTTATTAGAGTTTTTATCCGGTTCTGAAACTGTCAGATTTACGCATAATCAACTAACCACTGCCTCTTTTTTTTTCAACATTTCTGAATATTTTTCACTTCCTGATTAGTGCTCCACTGGACAGCATGGTATTTGATTTAAAAAATATTCATGTTTCTGGCAAGATTAACCGAATTTGATGATCCTCTAGCAGCTTCCTCTGCATTTCTGTCTTTTTCCCCTAACTGTCTCTGTAGTTCCTTACTGAACCATCATAGTAGACATTTTACATGTGATCAGTGGAAAAACACTGGTGCATTTAGATGTCTTAAATAAGTCCTAACAATAATCCAGAGGCATAAACCAATTTACGGTTCCAACTTTTATAACAGTTTCTGTAATATATTTACACCAGTACTTTTCCTGCTGTGTGATATCAAAAAGATAATGACTTTGATGATTCAAACGTGTCATATCTAGATTAATCATTTGTCTGTCTGGTCATTTTGTTTATGGACAGATATTTGCACGAGTGAAATGGACTGATCATAGTATAATAATCAAATGTTGCCTTTATTCATAGAAGTGAGCCAGTTGAATGACTATTTGATTGACAGATTTTACAGGCAGTTCATATTTTCAGTCTAGAATAGTGAATCAAAATATAATATATATATGAGTGCAGCTTCTCAGGGAAGATAGTTTCCTTCTTTTACTGGTCATGTTAGTAGCCATTTTCATTCATTAACACTGGAGAGGGAATCAGGTGAGGATTTTTCCTCCACCTGTTCCTTCACACATGCAGCAAACAGCAGAAGATTATCCTTAACAGATCAGCTGTCATGACTGGAAGTCCTCCAGTGGACCACAGAAGATCCCAAATCTGTGAGGATGATTGTTTTTGTAATATAAGCTCATTATTGCCAAACAAACGCAAAGCAAAAAAAGCAGCAACCTTTGTCAGAGCTCATAATCCTTCACCGTGATCTCTCAAGACAACTCCCTTAAGTTTTTGTTTTTTCCAACCTTGGGATCGTTCCTTAATTTACTAGACTTAATACAGATGGAGCTGGTGGCTGAACATCTGGAAAAAGTCATGTATTAACAACTGACTGAAAAAAATTGCCATCTGTTACAAGTTGTAAAAGTTGCTTTAAAAATGTCCTAATACAACATATTGAGGAATATGTGTGGATCTTACCAATTCAGATTTTTTTGAATAGTGGCAAACCATATGATCTTGGTCAATACTACATAAAAACCCTACAAGTTCTTGGCCTCAGTGCAAGGTAAGAAAGTCTATTTTAATGAGACAAAATTTCAAACAGAATCAGAGAAAGTAGTTATCTGTCTCGACTGGATAAAGAGAGGGGAGAACAGAAGGAAGGGGAGAGAAGACCTGAGAAAAAAACCCAACAATAAGCCCTAAGCAGGGTGCTTATGTTGTCTAGTATTAGTATTGTCTTAATTGGGAGTCTTTGTCTGAAGTGTTTATATCGCCCTCGTATCAAGGTAATGTTTAATAATCACAAATTGAACACAAGCACGGTAAGTTTGACGGGTGGTTCATCGTGATTGGTATTCTAAAAGATTGTCCATGTATTGTTAAAAGCAATATTGCCCCAGTTTAAAGACAAGTTTCAGTATTTTCTCCTTTCAAAAACAGGAAGTGAGGGTATGTTGGCTCATACCCACAAATACTAAAACCTGCTTTAGTCTGACTTACATATCCTCACAGAAACTGAGGAAAGAAGTTTCTTGTGCAATGTAATGGTTTAAGAAAAAACATAACAACAACTTTCAAATGACATTACAGGAAACAGCGTGATCTTTTGTTCCTTATTTTTATGCTGTGGACTTTGTTTTTTTTTACGTGTGCTTCCTCATTAGCTTCTGAGGCAGCTTCTCATGTCACTCTTGCAAAGCGGTGTTTTTCAAAGCTACCGAGTCCACTTTAGTTTCTGTGATGGTTTTACCCTGCACAGAACAAAAGATCTGTCAGCAGAACAATGGCCTTCTGATGCCTGAGGGTGAAAAAGCAAGGAAACAGGAAAGTGACTTGTTTAAAAGAAAAAATCAAGTTTGTGCACTTTAACTGTGACTAAAACCAACCTTGAATCTAAAGTAGTGGAGCTGAACACAACATGTGGTCTTTATCTAACAGAAATCAGGTTTCAACAGAAGTCATGTTTACTGCGAAAGCATAAGTGATAATGATGAAGCAAATATGAAATAATGAATCATTCTTTTCTTGTAAAAGAATAAGAAAAGCTCTTTTGTTTGTTTTTTGGATTGGTTTGTTTGGTTCTGAGGAAGCTGGGGCCGTGCTCCGTGAGGGGGTTGGTGTACCGAGGACAGGTTGCAGGGGTAACAGAGACAAATGTAACTAACAACCACATGCATTGCATTAACTCATGTGGTCAATTCAAAATCACTAATTACTCTAATATCCATTTTCTTGGGATGAATCCAGTGTATACACCCAAACTCCACAAAGAAAGACCCCATCAATCAATCAATCAAACAAACAAACTTTATTCATAAAGCACTTTTCATACAAAAAAATTTGCAGTGCAAAATGCTTTACATTAAACAACAACAAAAACAAAGAATTGTTGAAAAGGATGTGTTCCCGTTTGCCATTCCATGCAGAATTGAGAGAAATGTAAGATTGTAGAGGCAGAACCAATGACTGTATAATAAAAGGGCAGAACCATACTCACAAAAATGTAGCATGTAACAAAATCAAAGATCAAATGTATCATTATATAATATGTTTCTTTTGGTATCTAATCACTTCATCAAGTTGTGTTTTTATTATCTTAGAATGAGTCATTTCTATGTATTTCTCATGGGTCCACATTCATGGCAGCTGCTATATTTGTACAATCTTTTTTACTATGGTGGCTCTGAATGGACAAACGTCTCTGTGTGTGAAGTGAGAATCCTCTGAGCTTTAAAAGAGGGATGTGTCAATTTTTGTCCATTGTGATAGCACACCAAAGATTGACTGTTGCTTTATGCATGGCCAGAGTGTTAGGCATGTGTGCCTGCAGTTAAGCTATTACAGTCTTATACTTTATACCAATGCAACAATATTTAATCATTGCTTCAAATTATATTTTCATTTTGTGTTCTAAAAACAAAAACTTCAGCAAACTTGTTGCTTTGAGCCTCAACAGATCAAAGTTTTAGTTCTCAGAGCATGTTTCATGCACCTCCAGACATCCACTGTTTACATTTAAAGAGTTCTGACCCAAGTTTGCTGTGTTGGATAGATTTAGCCCATCTGTTATAGAGGTCTGTCTAAGGGCAGAACAGTCACATGTTAACGGTATAATCCTGTCTCACATGCAGACGCTGTTGGTATCTCTGTAGAGATTGCCATGTTCTACTCTGCCAACCTTGTGACTCACCTCAGGTGAAGCTTAGTATTGTACTATACACAAAAACAGGGGGAAGTCGGACTCATCATGAGGTTTGAATTCAACATAGCTATATCTGATCTGCATCGGAGAGTTGAAACCAGGAAAACAAAGTGGTCTTCACTGCAGCCCAGAATGCATTGTTTCTGACGTGTTGCCAGATATATTTACTCAGCTTTGTCAGAGAGCCCGCTGCCTGACAAAGCTGACTAATACGACCACTGCTCGCTTGCTCGTCTGTGCCCTGGCTGTTAATGCTTCAGGAGAGCATGTAAGACTTAATCCCATATTACTGTGGCTATGTTAAGTGCAAGCATCTGACTGTCACACTTCCAAGCAGAGCCTACACGCAGAGCAAGGAGATAAACAGAATTCCTGGTTGATAAGCTTGAGCTGGAGCCAGTGTTGATGAAACTTTATTGGCATCCTTGGGCATGGCATAGCAGAGAAAATGTGGAGAAAATGACTGTTGAACTACTCTCATTTCAACATAATGCTCCATGGAGTCCCTTATCAACGGTAACCTGATGCTCCATTCAGACGGTGTGTAATGTTTACACTTCCATACCTTACATAATGGCTGTCTCAGACAAAATTAAACTTGCCTAACTGGTCCTGAATGTGCCTGATGATATGTAATTTCAAATCTTCTGTGGTGCCAAACTGGGATTGAAACATCAGAGCATAGACAATAAAACGTCTAGAGTCCCCTCTGTTTGAATCATAATCACAGGATTTCTTTGGTACTAAAGCGGAAATGAAACCAAATTAAAGATGTAAGATGGCGTAAAAACGTGACAGAGACAAAGCTTTTCAGGTCAGTCTCGCTAAGTATGGGCTTACCCCTCTCCCCCTCTCTCAGGTGGTAATCTCTAACTAATAGCAAATTAGGATATTGACAGGGACAGCAGCACTGAGATATGTCTTATGTAGCCTAGGAGAATGTGTCATGCAGAGACAAGGTCACATCTATGCGTGTTTACAGAACACGGTCACAGTTAACACCATTTAAACACATACCATAGTTAAACTTGATGTTACAGTGTTGAGGTCATGGGTTGCATCATGGAAATGCTATCTGATATCTATGAAGGAGTGTGTCCAGTGGTAGAAGATCCTTTGTTTACATAAAGCAAACTCTTTTTTTTTCACTCATCTTAATGTCTGTGACAAACTGAGAATCATTCCAGTGAGCTATTTTTTTTTTAGCATGAAACATAATTAGCGAAATAGTTTCCGTTAGCTTGTTCACTACCTGGCCAATGAATAGATAAATTAAATTGAAAGTAGAATAATACATTTTGTTGGACCAGTTTTTGCTTTGATTACAGGACATGTTCACTGCAGTGTCATTTCAATAAGCTTATGTAATGTCACAATATTCATTTTCATCTAGATCTGCATCTACATTTTGAAAGTTGGTCTTTTCTTCTTGTGTAATAGTTTTGCCTCTTGCATTAGTCATGCAGCCATTTTCAGCCACTGATCGCCACTCAACTGTTTTGCATTAGCTGTTACCTCCTTCTGTATAACTATTTGGTTTTCTTTCCCCCTTGACAGATCTTTGCATATTTGTCTTACATCTAGTTCTGCATCTTGTTTAACTTACTTTGTTTAACAAAGTTTGTTCTAGCTTGAAAGTAGAAATCTTAAATAAATTTCAGTCAGGCTTCCGACTCCATCACAGCACTGAAACAGCTCTGGTCAAAGTGTTAAATGACATTAGGTTGAATACTGATTCTGGTCAAGTTTCAG
>JAOXYM010000014.1:9664372-9681547 GCA_028567055.1 Leptatherina wallacei | reverse complement strand
AATGCTTTTAATGTTTTATGTAAAGCACTTTGAATTGTCTTGAACAGGAAATGTGCTATACAAATAAACTTGCCTTGACTTCTTTGACTAATGTCTCCCTGGCGTTGCTGCAAGAAGATCTTGTTTGAAGTATTTTGAACATGGACTCCTCACCGGCCTGTCTCTTGCATCTGCATTTGGGTCTTCCATGACTCTCAACCTCAAAAAATGCACAGTGTAAAGTGATGGATATTGCTTTGCCACCACCAACTACAACACTACAACTACAATATACTGTTCAAACATCATTGTAACCATACTATAATGTTCACAATGTCTCATACTAGATTAGGTCCAGTTTATTGTGTGAAGAGCACTTTTTGTAGTGGAAAGTGAATACTCTGTTGTCAAACTGACTTTTGAAAAATGGTGGCACAAAGACATAAAACTGCTTAAAATTTAATATATATATATATATATATATATATATATTTTAGAAAAAGCAACTTTACAAGTTAATCTGCGTTATAAGCGATATGGCGCTTGTTGGCAGCTTTATTTCTGACCACCTGAAGCCCTCTCCATCTGCTCCATGTATTACATTCTACATGTGAACCACATAAAGGAGCATATTGCGAGGAGCATGTTGGAAAGACGATAGACCAGATGGTGTGAATGATACAACACTGCATGTTCTGAACACGTCATTACGTAGCACCTGAAGTAACATTTGACCACGAAAACAGCTAAACTAAGACGGAGGAAATTACATAAGTAAAAATCATTTGAGAGATTGTGAAGGGAAGCTTCCCCCAAAAATGAAACTTGGTTATCTTTTGACCATCTTGTTGTAACAACAATGTGTCAGATAATAGCTTTTACTATTAAAAGGATGAGCAGAACATGGCCTTTTTCTTCCTTTTTCTGTGTCAGTCTTCTGCCCTTGCAGTTTGAAGCAGATGTAACAGGAAAGTCTGTGAGTAACAGCTGCATGACTCAAGAGCCACAAGATTTAAACCCTTTTGACCCTCTTCAAGTTCTTTCTTCTTTTAAGGACTAATGGGCACATGACAGAAATATGAGTAATTAGTGGAACATAGGGAAAAAAAACCTTGCACAGGCCATTTCCTCTATAAAAGAGTGTTATTACTTGGATTACAGTTAGAAGTGCTTGGTTTGTGCCATATCAAAACAACAAAGGTTATGATTAATCTAAAACATTACTCGCTTCAGTGGTGAAACGTTGCCTGTGTTCATGCCATTATTAATCTTCTAAATCGGGAACAGGTCTTTACTTGTGACCACAGTTTCATAGAAAAGGGGTAAAAAAAAGTATGATTGATCACTTGACAGGCTGTTGAGAATGTTTTTTGTTGCTGTGTAGACGATGTGATTTGAGCGTGAGTCACATTAACTGAAAGCATAAGTCTTATATAACCACATTGGAAGCAAGACTGAAGTCATTCTAGCAGCTTTAGGAGTCTGTACAAATGCACATCCGTGCTTTGAGCTGAAGCAAAGTCGCTTTCTGAAACTCTGCTAATTAGCACTTAACACGAACTAACCAAATATAGTGGGAGGGTTACTGGGCTTCGAGGTATTTAGTCTAAATAGAGTAATGGGAAAAATTGAATTTAAGCTGATGATGTGTTAGTAGAAAAAGTTTAAGAACCACTATTGTTGTTATAGTCAAGCTAGAGATGAGAATGTTTCATGTTTCATTCATCTAATCACAGTCAATACATTTTCTTCACACTTTCCAGAAATATCCACTTGATGGCGACGCTACAGTCAGACCTCCAAATTCAAAATGATTTTCCTTCTATATGACTGTGAATTTGTGCTGTGCAAGCATTTCATAACTCAAACTACAACTCAGAGAGTGCAGACATCTGCCAAGCCATAGTGTTTATTTATTTTGCCAATGATTGTGAGCATTATTTTTGAGTTAGAAGCTCTCATGCCAAAATGATCCTTATCTCCCCATAGTAAAGAATCCTTTCAAAAATTCCTGGATACAGGTAGTAATCCAGATCACCCCATAAATCTAATCACCTGTTTCTTATTCCTTTTCTGAGATTCCCTGAAAGTTTCATCAAAATCCATCCACTGCTTTTTGAGTTATGTTGCTAACGGAAAGACAGACAGGCAGACAACCAAACCAAACATATAAACATAACCTCTGCCTTGGCGGAGGTAATGAAATACTAATCTTGATGTTGGTATCGCATTTATATTTCAAGAACACATATCAGCAACAATCTATAGAGCAGGGAATTGATTATGTCTGTTGCACCAGTTAAACTCTGATTTAAAGAGCCTATATAATGTTTATCCAAAAGTTTGGAATATTAGTTAGACAATGTACTCTGACATATTTTCATCCTTTAATGATGATTAATAATTTTTTCCTCATATCATTGGTACAAGAAAGATCCAGTTTTCTGGTTGATCATAAATGGCAATCAGCAAGACTAAATTGATACTTGTGCACCTTAACGAATGTTTCAATCCCTGACACGCTATAGGCACTTTGGTGCCAGTTGCGTACTTCCTAAATATGTAACTTGACAACAAAACAAAAAAAACAGGAAGAGCTTCAAAGAAGAGCGTGCAAGTGGGTACATCTGTACAGGGATTTGTGTAATGCAAGAGTTGTTGTTTTTTTTAGATGCTTTACAAAAACATTTTTTTTTTTAAAAACATTTAATTGCAGAACAGTGATGTTTAAAATGTGTATGCACACCGTATTTTCAATACACATTAATCTAGCGTTAATCCTACGATGTCACGGGATCATTTTCAGTGACACCAACTGCTTGCAATGAAGACTGCTGCAAGTTTAGTGCAACTCAAAACCGATATGATCTGTTGAGCTGTTTTGACGTCACAGCCGGCTTTGTGTGATGACCAGTGTAGTCAGCATAATTCCAATTTAAGTAACTTTTTCTTTAAGTGTGCCAATGTAAGAATTATGCAAACTGTGTTCATAAGAATGTTAAAAGGAAACAGAAAGTGTTAATTCTGTGTTACAGGCAGGTCAAGAGCAGTGTCTTACATTCAGATTACATATATTTTATTCAATTTCACACGAACCTAAATACAAAGCTCCTGACAAGTGAATGCAACTGGGGTGATTCGAGGTTCAGTGTATTGCTTCAGATCTGAAATGTAGTCTGGTAAACTGATCAACCTACCAACCCTCCATTAGAGGGTAAGATACCGCAACCTCTGTATGATGCAATCACTCCCACTGGTGTTTTTAAGGATGCTGACATTTTACATGCACAAAAACAAACAAACAAACAAAAGAAAAAAACACTGGAGGCTAAAAAGCCATAATGCATGATTTTCAACTGAAAATAAGATGAACTTTTCAGTGCAATATGTGAACAATTCAGCCTGGACTTTTTCTGCAGTTTCTGTTAACACAAGTTCTTCACAGCAGGACATTTTGTCCCGAAGATGTGGTCTGACGTGTAGACATGTGAAAGAGGGAAGAGTTTAGATGATGCGGCACGTGATGCAAGTTCTGTGTGGAAATTGTTGGTTTGTTAACAGCCTGTTGAGACTGGCAGAGAAGTTTCCTTGATGACGGTTTTTAAGTTGATATTTATTTAAACATGGCTCCATAGCCACAAGGGAGTGGAAATTATTAAGCAGCAATGCATGCACACATCCAATAAATGCTCTGGAAGATTATTCACTACATTTACACTTTGTTTCACTCAGTGATCTTAGAAAGCAGGCTGGAAAATCTCTGTAAGAAAGATTTGGGTTTTCACAAATGCTCAATAGAGGGCTGCAGTGCATGTGTGAAAACTGTTAAAAGTGATGTTTTCAACTTGCTCCAAGTTCACAGCTTCCAGACCTCTCCCTTTTTATACTTTGACTTGAAGCCATACAGCTTTGAGGATGTTAAATGTGAACTTTAAACACAGTCACCAGGGAAAGTGAATAAAATCTAAGAAAACTTATATCCATTTGTCTGAACATGTCGTTATAAACTGGACTTTCCCACCCAACACTTAGTCCACATCATTGCTTGGCAACACCCATATAATTTGTAAAGGAATCTTACTGGGGTAATAACTAAATAGGTTGTTCATTTTGTCTTTTTCAGCTTGTAAGCCTTCGGCAGGCTGGGCAGGTAGCCAAGAGTTTTGTTTTCTAAAGGATGGTCACAGTGTTTAACTACACAGTGTCGCAACAGCAGCTCTCCACTGCTGAGGCTTTAGCTTAAACCTCAATGCTCCATTGAGGTGACAAATAGTTTTGTTTTTACCTCTAAGACTTTTTAAAATGAGAGTGTTGGAGTTCACATGGAAACCAATTATAAACTACAAAGCAAGTATACTGACCAACATGTACACACACATCTAAATTACTGCCAACATGCTGTGCAACTTTTTTTTATTGCCGTTCTTAAGACTGTTGTGAACTTGCTCTGTAGAAACACGGTCAACACGCCCCATTCAGAAAGTGTTCCCATGAGTTCAGGGACCTGGATTTGAGAAATTATTTGTTTTTAATGCATGAAAAGGTTTGAGAAACAACCATTTTTCTGGTGAAAGGAAACTCAGCCACAGCAGGTTGAGTTTGAAGATAAAATGAGAAATAGCGCCATCTTTAGTCGCTTTCTGAAACTAGTTTCTCTGACGAAAACAAATAAATTAACAGCATAATAAAGTGTAAAAAAATAACTGCACTATTTGGTGTCTCTCAGAGTGGATGCTGAATAAAGTGACTAGCAGCAAATTTGCCAAGACTAAAAACTTTCTCACCTAAAGGCAAAGACTTTGTGGCTAATTGCTAGTGTGAGTATGCCAATATTCTAATTATGGGGTTTCAATGTTTATCCATCATATTAACATGTTCATTTGTTCCTTTTTTTTGTCAGAGTGGCAACAGTAAATTAAAATACATATATTGACCGTATGAACAAATAAGTTATTATCCGCAGCAGTACAGTAGTATGTAAGCACATACCTGTATATAAGTGACCATAACTCAGTGGACATTTAGGAAATATTCTGAAGACAGTAAAAATAATTAATTAGCTTTCTTTAGCTGTCTAATAATAGCTTATCAGCTGTCTACTGGGAACATCTGGGCCCTAGCTGCCACTAACACTTCCCCCTTGCTCTGTCGTCCTATTGCAGGAAGCCTTGTGGTAATGATGGGTTTCTTTTTACACCATACACACTTGAGTACTTTTATCCCCGTGTACACTGCACCACTCACCCACTGATTTTCACACACGGATGATCTTAAGTTATTTTGTTTTTTTTGTTCATTTTCACTGTCGAAATGATTGGATCTTCACTTTTGTCCTCACGTTATGGTCCAGGCTGTGAAAACATGCATTCATGCGAGACGTGTTTAATTGCTGAGAACTGATATACATCAGTAGTGTCAAACTGTGTATACGTATATGTTTAAACATAAATTGACCACACTGAAAAATTGATATTTCAGTAATCGCCCATGTAGAAATGCCGTGTAAATACTGTGAAACTATCAAAGCTGAAAATGTAACTGGTTCCATTTTAAGAAATGATGCCTTCAGATAAGATTTAATGAGCTGTTTCTTATTTTCATCTGAAATTTGAAAGGCATTACGTAGTAAAATGTGAGACTTTGATTCTTTTCAAAAGTTATATCTGTTGTAGGATCTGGGATGTGCTTCCCTGCAGCTGAAGGTAATGGGAATGTCATGAACTCGTGGCTCGAACAAATTGAAATTTTGACCAGCTTAAAGAACTGCATGAAAAGAAGAACATCAACTCAGCTGTTGTTAAGACATACTGTTGGACACTGATGATGTCATTCATGGAGCTAATGGCTCTTCTAAAACAAGTATTAGTGAAAGCAACTCGGTTTTAAGAAACAACAATGACTTAGAACAAGATTCAACTTTAACTGAACGAAACACTACCTTGCACTTGCAATACAAGGTTTAATTAGTTAGATTAGGAGCAAATATTCATCCATTTTCAGTGACAGTTAAGAGATGGACAACACAGCAAACGATTCTATGTAAACACAAGGCAAAGAGATTTGCTGGGAAAATATTTAGAATTTAAGGTTTAAACAAAGTGCATAAGTTCGAGGGTGTTCACACTGGAGGAATGTCAATCTTACAATGGAGGTGAACCAGAGTTACAAAAATCCAATCAAAGACAAAATGAGTATATTTTATGAAGCATCAAGATTAGAGCTTGAAAAACAAAATACTTTCTGAGCAAATAAAGGGAACAAAAACCTTCTTTTACACTTAGTTTTAAGTGTTAAATCATGGCATTGAATTAGTTGGCTTTTTTTAAAAGATAAAAATAAAATTAGATCAAGTTCCATATGACATGATTGTAGTCAACACCAACTACATTTTAAAAGAGAAAGAAAATCAGCCAGTTTTATGTCTAGTAGCTGTAATTCATGTTTAAAATAAATTCATGCATGTCCAATGCAAATATATTCTATTGAGAAATGGAAAATAAGATTTTTTTTTTCACAATTCATCTTGAATAACTTAACAAATTTACCCAATACCAAATACCTTTTTCTCACATTCAGTATGCCACTTTTTTTAAGAAGCTTTGAACAGCTGTGAATACACCAAGGTAACATTGGTACTAGCTCCCTTCAAATTTGGCATATTTTGTGCCATACACTGCAAATAAAATAAACATTAGAAGCATACAGGTGCATACGTTGATCTTTTCACCTCTTGTTTTATCTCGCCACAGCTATCTCAAAAGTCCACCTTAACATCTCCACAGAAGCTGCAACTGAAAAATCTGTAGACCCCCTCAACAGTCAATATTGATGCTGGAGAGTAGCTCCTCCAAAGCCTCCAGTTTCTGATTGGCCTCCTCGATTGCGCTGTATGTCTGCACGTTGCTGGCGATGTGGAAGCGGATATCATCCACAAGTGGGACGGAATCCGTCTCGTGTCGCTCCTCCAGTGATGCAGCGTCCTCTTTTATCATCTCGGCAAACTCGGCCTGCTCCACCAGCTGTGGCAGATGGGCGTGACAGGTACGAAAGGTGTGAATTCATCTTAACATGACTGACCAGAATATCCAGAACATCAGCACAACATGGAAACTGTTACACTGTGAAAATCTAGAGCTTGTTGCGTTAAAACTCAACTACTAAATAAAATATGCAACTAAACTACTATAAATAAGATCATATGACTGCAGAAGCTGGCCTTTAATAAGTCTTTTGTTATCATGGCAGAGTCAGATAAAAAGCTAGTTGCGTACCATCAAGATACCAATAATGAAAGTAAAAATTTCATGCAGTGGCCCGCATTTCCTTTTTCCTGTTGTGTTCCTGTTTTCAATTCTGTAAAATGAATATTCTTGCATTTAAAAAAACAGGGTTATTGTGGTTTATCATAAAGGAATGGTTTGGTTTCATTCATTAACCAAGGTCTGCAGAATTGTAAGTCCCATAGACAAAGGAACATTGCTTTTATGTATCATCTGTTAAACCCTAACCCCTAAATGAAATGAAGTGGCATGAAGCCTTCATTACCTCCTGTCTATGATGGCCTACATGGCCCCTCGTTTGCAGAAGCAGACAGCAGGGCTGTCAGGGACACTAACCAACTGTGGTGAACAGGCGTCTCCAAGTCCTTTTCAGAAGCTTTATCAGTTTAAGTGTGTGCTTTATTTAGAATATTTTCTCCACTTTATCTTGCTGAGAGTCAGGCCTCTCTGATGGGGGGGGGGGGGGGGAAGTTGTTATAGCATTCTGTAATTTCACTCTGAAGATGTCAGGAATTCCTGGTCCACTGCTGCTGGGGCTGGCTTGTTACTTTCTTAAGATACTTAAAAGTTTTAACATATTAGTCTCAGGTAACACCTCAAAATACTGATGTAGAAACAGTGGTAGATCAGTAATTCTTTGTTCTAGGAATGTAAGTAAAATACAGTATTTGTCGGGGGAAAAAAAAAAGGTTTGGTGGCTTTAAAGAGAAAGCTCTGAGAATGATAAGCTTCAATCCCTCCAGGTCAAAGAAAGGGCTGTCTGATGGCAAGATAAAGTCTTGAAAATATGCTTTGACTTAATCTGATGGGCCTTTTAAAAAAAATTTTTTTAAATACATATCTGAAATATGTTTTGCTACTGACCCTGTTCATAGCTGTACACAGTTAAGGTTTTGTACCAATACTCATGTCTCCATCTTCGAACTAAGAGTGTTTAAACCACAAATTACTGCAGATAAAAAAACAACTATGGACAAGTGCATCATAAAAGTGTACTTCAAAGACAATGAACTCTCTTAGGTTTCACTTTTGCATATTTTCACTGTTTTGACATGCTCGTGTAGGTGTTGTAAGATGGATACTATATGAAACAAACAGCAGAAATGTCTCACCCTAGGCCACTAATAGGAGGCAAAGCAGCGATGAAAAGCAACATATTTTGTTGTTGACCTTTTTTGGGGAATATGCATATTCCCTACAGATGCCACTCAAACATCTGTATACTGAATATGAATCATGATTGTTTGCATAGACTTAAATAGAGATGGGGAATGGCTATTCTGCTTCTGGAGTTAGTGAAGTTAACTAATTAACAGATAATGTCATGTTTATTAACATCCTGATCCTTTCATGGTTAGCTATGCTCATCCCCTGATAGCTCTACCTTCACATTTAATGTATAAATATAAAGATTGAATCCAACTTCTCTTATTGATAAGAAATGGAGTCATTGTATTTCCCAAAATGTGAAGCTATTCGATTACAGTAAAGTCTCAGATCCTTTCAAGCACCACCCTAAATACCATCATTAATACCTGCAAAAGGAACCGCCAGCTGCAACACCTTACCACATTGAAGCTCACACTACTTTCAACACAAAGACGTGGAAACCCACCCGCTCGATGATCTTGGCCATGAACTCTGTGCATTGATCTTCCAGCCGGGAGAGCCGAAAGAGCTTGGCCGTCTTCCACATGTGCAGCACGTTGTCTTCGCAAATAGCCTTTGCGAGCGTCTTCCCGCAGAGTCGCTTCAGCCCCGGCAGCAGATACATGTCGGCCACGCACAGCACGTCAAACACGTTCTCCATCGTCAGCTGGACATGAAAGAGGAACCGGTCAGACATTAAAGCATAATGATGAGCGTTCAGGAAGCATCAGCGCTGTTGTAGAGATGACAGTATGAAACCCAATCAGTCTCTGATGACGACTTTTTTCTCTCTCTCTCTTTTTTTTTTAAATCATTGTCTTGGTGGCAATTTTTCCACCGGTGAAGAGAGTTAGTTTGGCCAAGTATTTAGTACACTGGCGTGTTTGAGGATGTGAACACATTGACAGCTAAGGTAATCAGAGGTCATGTGCTCCATAATAATCAAATTCTATGTTGGCTGTAAACACAAGATCATCTTAAAATATCATCTTAATTCCTATGGCAAGATTACTGCCTCACAACACAACTACTGAAAATACTTGCCTTCATTTGAAATACATTGGGGTTTTAAATATGTGGGTTTTAAGCGTAATTAAGCGTACCACAAACACAAGTCTAACTCGAAACTGTGCACAAACCTCTGTGTCATCAGTGTAGATGTAATACATGATGTGGATGAAGATTTCATTGGAGATGTTGTGTAAAGTTATCACTGGGGTGCTGGGCTGGGACTGCAGCTGCTCTCCCTCACTGAAGTGGTCCTCCAGCAGCGCTTTAAAATAATCGCTACGGCCGCAGAAAAACACCTGGATACACACACACAGACACAATAAGCACGTCAGATTGACGCGTCAGGATCGAGACAGGTTGCGGGGATCTGAGGAAAGCTGTGTGAGCTTTGTACCTTATGACATAAGAAATCATAGCCATCTACTCTGAAGCAGATGTCAGGATAAGTAGGGAAACGGTCGACTCTGTTAAAGGGAAGTTCACCAAATCCAACCTGAGGAGAATCAATAGTTACACTACAGAACAGCAGCTAGAGTGTATTTATATATTTCAATGTGAACAAGTCCTTACTCTTAGTTCAGTGGGTAGTGCGCAGTCTGCTAGCTGAGCCATCTCCTCCTGGAGCTGACAGATCTGAGGCTCCAGGCTGAGAACTTTCACACAGGTTCCCGGCTTGCTGGACACTTCAGAGTGGAAGTACAAGGAGACGAGACCGATCAGTCATCACTCATGAGGTCAATCAAAGCTCCAGAAAAAGCTTAGGGGATTAGAATGCATTTTCTTTTAAGTAACTATTTAAATAATGGCTAATACACACACAGTAGCTGTATTATGTCAATGTGAAACAGTTCTGGCTTACCAAATTCATACACCTGTTTACATTTATTTTCCAGCTCGTCTATAAGATCTGCCATTTTGCACTGCTTAGCGAGTCGTCTGCTGTCCTCCACAAGACTTATATCAATATCCATTCGTCCTGCAACATATGTAAAAGTTAATGGAGGGTTACATTCACACCTTTTTTTTTCTTTTGTTTTTAAATTGTATTTTCACAAACATCACAAAGATAGGAAAAGCAGAATTCAGGGAAAGGATGGTGCTGGTTCGGTAAATCTCGTCTCAGTACAATTTTTATTTTTACTTCAACAAAGTTGGCCTGCTATACCGGCTCACTCAAATTTCCCATTAAATGGTGCATTTATGAAAGTGTGTTGGAGCAGAGAAATACTGAAAACCTACAGGACTGCGGCCCTTCGAGGACCGACTTTGGACACCCCTGCTTTATGCAAATCAGCTTGATAAATATCCAAAGTTTTAAGCTTGTTTATACAGATCCAAATGTTGCCCTTTTTCCCTGCCGATGATAAAAAATATCATGAACAAACTGTTCAATATCATGAACTGAACAGTTCACTTCTAACAGTCTGAAAGCCTGAATTTTTGCTCACCTGTGTAGATATACTGCAAGATGGCTCCAAAGGCTGCAGGATTGATCTGAAATCAACACAACATTTATTTGTGCTGGTATAACCAGTATTTTGTTGGAAATATAAAGTCACAGAGTAAAGTCCAGAATGAATACGCCAGTAAACATATTAATTTACCAAAGGGTGCTTAAGAGTGATAAGGTTCTTTCCTTTCCATTTAGTCTCAAACATTTCAGTGAAGTACTCTGAGCGTGCGCTGAGAATACATCGGTGGGCCGGAAACGTTTGTCCATGAACCAGGAACTTGACATCACTATGCTGACCCTGCTCAAGTAACCTAAAGATAAAATGGAGAAGCACTTTTCAGATAAACAAACTGGATCTTCCTTTTTACAGACAGTTAAAGTGGTAAACACTTTGCCATTTAGTTTTCTCCTTTTGCTGTTTGGTAAGACCTGAAACAGCCAGGGAACTTACATGTGCAGAAAGTAGTTAAAGTCATTCCGCTGCATAGCACGGACACTGACACACTTATAATCTTTGAGCAGGCGTCGAATGGAGTCACTCAGAGAGCCGTACACACATCTCTCCCCATCAAACGTGTTGGCTTCACATTTGGCACCTGAAAGTCAAGCAATAAAAATACTTCTTTTTTTTTTTAAACATCAGAAAAAAAAGTGTATAACCATGCATGACTTTGTTATGTGTTTTTTTCCCCCTCCTTATTAGGAGTGTATTCAAACCAACAAAAATCCAGCCTTACCACTAGCCAACAGGTACTGGACCAGCTCCTCATGACCACAAAGACAGGCATAATACCTGATGGACAAAGTGTTAATGTTCCGAGTGTTTGCAGTAAGGATGTAGTGTTATGATTATCTAGAAAACCTTGTACTTACAAAGGAGTGCTGTCCCATTTATCTCTCACATTGAGGTCCACATCTCGTTGCTCAACAAGGTATCTTACAGAAAGAAAGAAATATGGTGGTTATAGTGAGATTGTACACAGTACTAACCGAGCAAAACAGTAAATCCTTTTCAGTAGACTGAAACAACTCCTGGTTTCAACAACAGCTAGGGTATGCAGCATGTAGTTTTGCACGGGGCATATTTATTTTATTCATATAAGCTGTAGTGTTATGTTAATTGCAACATTGATATTATACATTTGAACCTTAAAACAGTGCATTCTGCAGGTCTTTACTGTAACGTTGATTGGTAAATAACAGGACTTTGCCAGTGTACATAAAATATAAACGTACCATCCTGTTGGGCATCTGACACTGACAGCTTCGTTACATCTGGAAACTGAGGAGCTGACCTACAAACGTTAGCTAAAGTTACAAGCTGGGTCATCAGAGCTAATGTTAGCCACACGGCTTCCGCTCCCCGTTTATATGCAAAACAATCAGCTTTGCCTCAAGCAACTAGACAGCAGGGCAAATAAAGGCTAATGTTTTGTTAATTCATGATATTAATTGCAGCTATGTTGCGTAAATGCTTTCAGAACAGGGCTTTTGGCAGAGAAAAAATAACGTCGACAGAGTCGCTGGTTACCTGACTCTACAAATGTCGCCCTTTCTGCAACTACTAAATAAATCGTACGCATCCATGATCGCCTCGGTGTTTTCGGTCCTCTGTAATGCATTGAGACGGCCTGTCTACCGGACAGGTGAGTGATGGTTTGGTGAAGCTTCTAAGGCTGCTCGGTGGACGCTGAGAGAGTTGGCAGGCTCACACACCTCCTTGAACAGTTGTTGACAACCTACGGGTGCTGCTCTATGTTTTGGTCGAAATGGTCCAGTAGTCACGTGACTAGAAAGTGTTCACTTCACTGCATGTAAGCATAAGCAGTGCAACCTCGCACGGCTGCACATATGGGTTTAACGATTCTCCTGTAAAGCTATCTATATTTACCTTTACAGAACTTGGATGTGGATATAGGCTACATATGAAATATAAAGCAAATAATAATTATTTTCTTACAAGCTTAGTATGCCGACAATCCAAATAGCAGCATTGTAAATTAACTGTGTGTCAGTGTAGAAAAGGCTATGAAATCTAAAAATCCGAGTTTATGTTGGTAACCTGAATGCAGCATGCGTCATCAAGTTATTTTAGATCTTTCTCTCTGAAAGACATTTTACTGCAATTATATATTTTTTCATTATTGAAATACCATCACCATTATTGAAACGCAGTGTTGTAGTCTTGTTTCATATCTCTTTTGCTGTTCCATTCCACTTTTCTGTCTAACGAAATAACATATCGAAAGGAAACAATTTCTTCGCTGGGGCAAAAACAAACTTTTTACACAGCCACGTGCTTATATTACATCCGGGGTTTTTTTATTTTACAAATTAAAGTTATTCATTAACCAAAATATTCTGTGTGGAATCCTTGCATAGATATATCTTTCATATAGATTGTAAATGTACATTGCAAAATATTGTACAATTAAGATGATTAAAAACGAATAAACAGAGAAAAAAGACTTCCAGGAATCTTCCAGTCACTTTTTTTTATTGCAGTGTGGCAAGCTTGTGTTTCAAGTAGCAAATCTGAAGTTGAAGCTTTTCTCGCTGCAGCAAGAGTGTTTCCCTCTGCAGATTTAACACATCATCTTGCAAACTCCCTGAAAATAAAAATAAAATAAAAAACACAACAAAGCATGCAAAAGTAATTAATTAAGTCCATTTTTGTTTTTGTAACACCTTTCAAACCATGGGTTTCAAAAAACTTTTCATCACATTTTTAGAATAAAACTAGAAAAAGGTAAAGTACGAAAGATAATGAAACTGTAAAACAATACAAAGCATAACTTGACTGAGTTCATCAAATACAAAAACACTTTGAAAAGAGATTTGCCATTTAAACACTTGAATTGAGTATCCAGATTCCCCTGATGAAGAGTGTTTCACAGTCCGAGATCCAGGCCAGCAAATGTAGGCCTAGTAGGCCTTAATCAGAAAACCCGAGAGGTCTGTTGGTGTTACATGTTCACGGATGTATTCTGGACCCAGGTTGTTAAAAATCTTTATGAAGATGAAAAAGTATGAACTAAATCCTGATAACGATTAGACTATAGTGGGATGAGAACAGTTACAGTAACTTTAACACTGCTGTAGAAATAAATTATGAGCTTTTAAAATAGGACCCTCACATAAGTAATTATATTCAGTTGTAAAAGACACTCCCAAATTCCTTGCATATTTACATAGCTACCCTCCCAAGATGAAACACTATACTTTTCATCTCAAAAGAAGAAAAACATTACAGTTAAAGGCAGCTCATCAAGCAATTCATTCCTTGTGACTAGACTGAGTAAATTACTGCTCTGCTCCTACCTGCAGCCATGTCAACTGACGACAACTGCAATGCAGCATTCCCACATTGTTGGTAAGTCTCTGTCTTCCAGAAAGGAGGAGCACTGAGGAATTCTACCTCAACAGGATAGTGATCACTCACTCTCAAGGCCTGTGGGACAATGTGTTGAATGAAGAGGGGTTTTTTTTCATTAAAAAAGACACTTAATCACTTTGGTTAAGAAGTATAGCTCACCATTTCTTTTGTCATAGCAAACTCTTTGTGGAAATTGAATGGCTTGGCCGAGTTTGGCACGATGGTGGCCAACATGTCCTCTCCATACACAACAATCCTGCATGAGAAAATCATCATCATCATATGATATGATGATATTTAGATCCTCTTGCTTGAGAGAGACAATCCTGTAACAAATCTTTGCCTGTCGTAGGTGTGCTCATTGGTTGTATGTGCAGTGGTGTCTACATCATCAGCAATCAACCAGTGGAAATTCCTGTCACTGCGAATACGGATCTCTTCCATTTCCTTACGTGTGACATATGCACCATCTGCTTTAAAGTCCCCCAGGATCATCACATTCTAGAGGAAATCAAAAGCAGCCATTTCAGTCATATTTGCCCACTATATTACTTCCCTGAAATATAAGAAAGCAGAGAAACACACCAAAAGTGGACATTCACAGCATATTTCCATTAGAATTTACAAATAATGTAGTCTGCTGTAAAAGCAGCTATACTATTATATATGACCACATATTATAGATGTCTGTCTGGTTGTAAATATAAATCTATGATGATGCTTCTCACGTCAGTTTTCCATTTGTCTCTGACCATCAGGAACACCTCGTACAGCTCATCCAACTCTCTCGCTGAATCATGTGATGTGGCATGGACTGGGATCAGCACTAGATCCTTGAGGACTGCAAAAGAAACAGCTCTACTCACTGTCAGTGCTCTTTAATAACCCTCATTCTGATATAAAGCAAATATGTGTGGATGAGGACAAAAGACATCGACTGAATGAACTTGACAAACTAGCTGCCCACTCCTTTTATTAGCATGTCATTATAACTCACACGCATCCACTGAGAGAAAACAAACACGTCCACAAACTGTATAGACATGACTCAGACATTCCACAGGTATCACAGCAACCACCTTAAATCAACAAACACTCATACAAAAATGTCTGTTTTTATTTAAGTGTGAAGGAGTCGCAAAGACTGACCTGTGTTGCGGGGTTTGAAGTAGAGAATGTAAGGCTCTCTTACAAATGCATCCATATCATTCACCTGGTTGTCTTCGTACTGATAGCAGTCAATCAGATCAACAACGTCATCCCTACCAGTAGGACCAAAATGCCTTTTTTGAGATCCAGGTTGATGGTCATATTGCAACAATATTATGCTCTGGTTGTGTGATTTACCTGTAGAGGAACATAAACTGTTGTTTCTATCTGCTCCTTCCCAGGCGGGAACTGAGCTGCAGTGCATAGTGATGGGATGTGTTGACCCTGAGACACAGAGGGCAGGCAAAGTGAGTGTGTTATCATGGTATTGTTAAAGAAAGATTTTTTTCTTTATAGAGAAATAAAAAATGCCAAAATTACCTATTAAGTTCTTTTAGGAACAGTCTAATTGAACCCCCATTCACATCCATCACCTCCAGAATGACTATGATGTCATATCGAGACACAATCTTTAAAAGACAGGCATCAGTAGACTTCAATGATTAGGTTAAGTTCAAAATTAGGTTAAAAATTAAGTTTTTTGCTCCCATCAAAGTTTTTATAGCTGCATATTGAAAATAGCCATGATAACAGAGGCACAACAGACTTTTTTTTATTATATTTTTTACTGCACATTCCCTAAACAACACATCACTCAGAGTTGCTCAAATCAGCCGCCTCCTGTTTTACTGTGCACCATTCATGTTGATGAAATGTACTTTACCTTAACCAGGTTTAACAGGACCTCAGGATCCGAGACTTTTGTTGGCCCAAACCTCTGCGCGTTGAATGCAGCAATCTTCATTTCTGAGAAAAGAAGGGCTAAAAGAGATGTTTGATATTCCATAAAATGTACATAGAAAAGGCATTGAGCCTTAGTCCAAATAAACACATAGCAGACAGACTTTCATAGCTCTTTTCCTAATTTGAATTACCTCTGATAACGTATGAATGTATTGCAGATGGCCCTGTTTCAGTGGCAAACAGGTATGATAAGCCTCTAGAATAAATTTGTCCCTGGCTGTATGAGAACTTTACTTCTATCAAATTGTTTCTTTAAGGGAGACTGGTGATTGGCTTGTCAGCCTAACAAAGCAGAGAGGGAGGGTTTCAAAAGGACACAAACGTATTTTCACATTAAGTGGATGGACCAGTTCTTGTTCTTTGGAGGTGGATGTGGTTAAGTGCAGTTAATGCCACAGCTTCAGTCTTTATTGTGCATAAAGCAAATTAAAGACCGAAACACACATAAAACTTGCAGATCATATCATTATGATTACACATCTCCATTGCACTTAGTTAAATTCTGCATGTGTAATGTAGTGGTTAAGGCTCATGGCTTATTTAAACTCAAAATTTAATATTTAGAGGTAGTTTCTCATTAAATACCCCATTCATTATCCTATAATGGCTCTGATTTAACTTAACAATATCACATTTAATATGTGTGGACCTATAAATGCAAAGTAGCTGTCTTTATTTCCCATTTTTGCCTGGATGCAGCTTCTCAACCTCATCTCTGTCCAAACAGTCTTGACTCTTCAGTTTCTTATGAAGGTTGAAATTCCACAGTACAAAAAATGCCCACAAACCAAACTCCCAAGGGAGCCCCTGTGACCTGCATCCAGGCAAGGGAAACCTTGAGTCCAATACTGTTCATATTCACAGGAGGCTTTCGAGCCCTGGTCCCTCACCTAGAGACCTAGAGACCCCACCAAGGCAATGTAAGGCAAGGCAAGTTTATTTGTATAGCACATTTCATGTACAGGATAATTCAA
>JAOXYM010000014.1:9635577-9655118 GCA_028567055.1 Leptatherina wallacei | reverse complement strand
GGATAAGCGGAAGAGGACGGTACGGTACACTAGTGATGCCAACACTGGGGGTAAGGAGGGTGAAGTGTCTTGCCCAAGAATACAATGACAATTGACTGGGATCAGAATTCAAACCGCCAACCTTCCGGTCATTTAGATAGATTAGATACACTTGGGGAGGCGTGGAGTTGTCTGTAAGACACAGCGCAGGGCTTACAATCCAAATACACACTTCCTGTTTTGAGTTACCCATATTTGCTCACTAACCGTCTACTGCTTTCCCATTGTGGCTGCAACCCTGCAATCACACAGACTTCTATCTGCCCTCTGGAGATACTTTTTACAACAGTTTTGTTTCTCTTCCAATAACACTTAAATTAAGGTAACTAACTTTAGTTTAAACTTTTGTGTTTTGAAAATGACTATGTGTATTGTTCTGTTGTAAAGACTTGGACAGACAGTGATCAGAGTTGGGAAGTACAGTTTATTTGCATACATGTATGACATGTTGCCTGCCAACTGGAAGTAAATGCTTTTAACTGTGTATCATAATTTATGTTCCTTTCTTTAGTGATTAACACAATGGACAAAACGGCTGTGCTGACTCATATCCTGAAGTCAAAGGGCGTGTCAACATTTCTAGGTGGAGAACCGCCTGCCAGTGTGATAAACAGCAATAAATATATACCTGCACTAACTGCTGAAACTCAGGAACACAGCTCGGCCTCCATTGATCACGCTATCCGCATCGCTTTGTCTGGTGAGGCCAGAAGTGTTGCGCTCACAGGTCCAGAGGGATCAGGTAAAACTACGTCTCTGCAAAAGCTTATCCTGGACTGGGCGAAAGGAGAGCACCTTCATAACATTTTGCATGTTTTCCACTTTCAGTTCAGGGAGTTAAATTCTCTTAAAGGTGTTGTCTCTTTGGAGACTTTAATCCAACACAATCATCATCTTCTCCCTCTCGAGTCCATTCCCCTGGCTATAGAGAAATCTGATGAGGTGTTGTTTGTTTTTGATGGCCTGGATGAGTACAAGCACAGCCTGGACCCCTCCGTTCACGCCCTTGTTTCTGACCCAAGCCAGACAGCCTCAGTACCCTGTTTAGTGGCCAGTTTGCTTCATGGATCCCTGCTGAGAGGAGCTGCCTTCGTGGTGGCGTCCAGGCCAACAGAAAATCTGCAGTTTTTTAGTGGTGCTCGGGTTGAGGTTTTGGGGTTTCTGAAACCCCAACGAGAAGTCTACTTTAACAACTTTTTTACTGACCATGCTGATGCCAACAGAGCACTACAACACATGGAAAAGACCCTGGGCTTTTATGATTTCTGTACTTCTCCAAGATTTTGTTGGACAGTTTGTTCTATTTACAAGGTCCTCATTGATTCTGGTGCAAAACTTCCTACAACTGTTAGTCAGCTTTTTGTAGATATTCTGGTCCACTTGATTCAGACGCTCTCACTGAGTAACTCCCCAAACAGAGCGTTAGTGTTGGCCCTCGGCAGAATGGCCTCTCACTGCTTTTTTGACCAACATTCGAGTTGCACCAAAGAGCACATTGATTCCTTTGGTTTACAACAGTGTCTTACCCCAGTTAATGTTTTCCTGCGAGTAAATAGTGAATTGGAGTCGGGCCAGTGTACCTTCTCCTTTCATTCCCAACTAATGCAAGAGTTCCTTTTGGCCCTTGCTTTCTTTTTGGACGAGTCCACATTAAGTGTGAAGAAGTTGCTGGAAAAGCATGAAAGCAAAGCAGAGTTCCTAGATTTCTTCTTATCAGGGCTCTCAGAGCCACACCAGTACAGACCACTGGAGGCCCTGCTGGGAAAATTGAATCCTGATCAGATAAAGGATTATGAAAGTTGGTTTAGAAGCAGCTTTAAGGAGAAACTTAAATGGCTCTACAGAGATGAGCACTACAGATGGTTCCACCTGCTGCATCAAGCTCAGAATGAGAATTTGGTGAAGGAGATCATGACTTCCTCAATGATACCAGGCACCGATCACGGTAACTTGAGCCTCCAGAACTGTGTAGCTTTGAATTATGTTGTCACATGCCTCGGCGAAATGGAGAGGTTGAACTTGAAGCATTTCAGAAACCTTACCGAGGAGGTGGCAGAAGTCCTGGCGTCAACTTTGAGTTTGTCACACCAGATACTGTAAGTCAGGTTTTGAGAAATCATGGTATAAATGTATATTATTCCCTTCACATCCTGAGTATGTGTGAGATTGATTTGTTGTGTTCCCTAGCTTATCACAGATCAGTACAGGAGCTGTCCATCATCTGGCTTCCGCTTTCAGCAGGGGAGTCATCAGGGAGCTGCGTCTCTCCAATTCCCACATCTGTGATGAAGATTTCAGCATTCTTTGTGGGGGACTCAAAGAAAGCAAGCTGCAAACATTAATGTAAGTATAACTAATAATTATGTTTTTCTTTATTCAGTCTTTGCTTTCTGGTTAAGATTTATTTCTGAGAGACATAAAAACAATTTAGTTATATTCTTTACATTTCTCTTTTAGCCTTGAAGAGTGCCAACTGACAGGGGCCAGCTGTGAAGATGTGGCTTCTTTGCTGACCTCAGAAACCTCTCGGCTACACACACTGCACATCAGGTTTGATGCCATCGGGGATCTTGGCTTTACAAAGCTGTGCAAAGCCATGCACAGTCCTCACTGTAGACTACAGGATCTTTGGTATGTAGGATAATATTTTGTATTGAAACAATATTTTGTCTACTCCCTGTCGAGTTACTTCCTCAAAGGTTTGTAACTGACCTGAACTTGTTTATTTAAAGCCTGCAAAGGTGCGACTTGACCGTGGCATCCATGGATGCTTTTGCAGCAGCTCTGTGTTCTGGTCTATCACAGCTGAGAAAAGTGAACCTGGAAAGTAACGAGATTGGTGACAGTGGACTGGAGGTGTTGTGCAAAGCCTTGCAACACCCACTGTGTCAACTTCCGAGTATTAGGCAAGTCTGTTTCAACATAATAAAACTGCAGTTCGTGCCCTCAGTTTTTATGCTTTAGAAGACATGCAGTGATAAGATCGTGCGAATAGGATGATCATTGACATCCGTGTCTTTTTATCTTTCATCTCAGATTGTTTGATTGTAGCCTGACTGCTGCAAGCTGCTCTTATTTGAAGGAGGTCTTCTTATCAGATCACTGCTCTCTGTTAGAGGTGAATCTGTCATGTAATGAGTTGGGCCAGGAAGGGGGACTGCTGCTCTGCCAAGGCCTGAGTCGACCCGGATGTCCCATGCAAAGTGTCAAGTAGGCCACTTGTACCAACAGTCTTGACTTTTTGGTGGCAAAGTACCATCCTTCCCAAACAGTGAGATTAAATTTAGATAACTGGTGTATACTCTGCTCCACCCAACAGTTTGACCAGATGCGAGTTAACTCCAGCAGTCTTCAAGGAACTGGGCTCACTAATGAGAAATGGGACTTGCCAAGTCAAGTCCCTAAGTGTGGGTATTAACAATGGCGGAGACCAAGGGGTTAAACATCTTTGGGATGCTGTTGCACATCCAAGCTGCTTGTTGGAGGATTTGGAGTAAGTAGAAAGGTGGGGGGGATCCTCATACCATTTTATCAACACATCATAGTGCATTTCATTTAATTTTCTTTGCCTGGTCTGTATTGCAGTGTTGAAATGACCGGCTTGACAGATGCCTGTGTTGACGACATGTGTGCTGCTGTAAGGGCCAGCAAGACTCTGAAAAGGCTGGAGATGAGAAACAACATGCTGACCGATGCCTCCGTCCCGGTAATCGTCCAAGTTGTAAAGGAAAGCCACATCATGGAAGAGTTGGTGTAAGCATTATTTCCTTAATCATAAACTGCCTTGAGGTGATGGATTTAATGCTTTTTAGATAAAAGAAAAGAATCAATCTCCTGTTTTTGCTTCCATCTCTTTCAGCCTGAGGTACAATGATTTCAGTGAGGATGTTTTTGACATGCTGGAGGAGTGTAATAAAATAAACTATTGAGGAGTCTCAAACTACAACAGGACTGACCAATTTGCCAGTTTACTGAAACGTAACACTGATCAGCTATAACATTGAAGACATAAAATTGATAATTTCATTACAATCTTCTAATGCAAAACCTTGGAATCTGACATATCTTGGGTCCTGTGGATGTTACTTGGCCATGTACCACCCACTTAAAAATACCCAGCACATGGCAACAGAAATCTGTGATAGCAGCACCCTCCATAAGCATGAAACAAAAACTGCTCAAGCACAGCATAAACAGCCCATCCTTGGATCATCTGCAAGTTGCAGCACAGCAAGCCTGATACCTGAAATTCCAACAACACATCTGCAGCCACCTTCTTGGAAGCATGAGGGGAATCTACATAATATTAAGCTGGTGATATAAATGTTATTATGGAAAATAAATAAATGATTGGCTCCAACCATCTATATATAAGTTGTTGGGTTTTTTTCTTTTGGTGGATAAAATAAATATTTAGTACTTTAAATCAATCTTTCCTAAAAGTTAGATAAAAAAAAACAAATGAATACTTCATGTATATCTCATGTTAAATAACTAAACCTGTTGCTGTGCCACTTTTTCCAAAGGCATATTGATCATTTTCATTACAAAAGGCTTTATATCCAACACTCGATTTGATGCTTTAATCTTTTTATCAAGAAACTTTTAGAATTCTGAATCAAAAGTACATAAGATGCCATGGATTTAATATATAATGCAGTGATTTGTTTTAAGCTGTGAAATATATTACACATTTCCACAAAGAAAATCTTATTTACATGCATTGGTAAAGCATTGTAAGCACTTCTACAGTTTCTGTAACTCCCACACACACACACACAAACATTTCTGTCCACTCCAGTAAACAGGCACTTGTAAACTTGTAAATTGAAAAACTCCTTCAATAAAGCACAGCTCAATCTGAATGCTATATCTGGAGATGTCCTTTATCCAAGTTCTAGCTCCATTTAAACATCTCAGTGGATTTGTGTCAGTAAAAAAAAAAAAACACCAAAAAGAAACATTTTCAGGAGGTCAATGTAAGAAGGATCTTCAGTGGTCATGAGTTTCTCCATTAAGGACACCAGTGTTACTGCTGTCCTTCAGTTTTGGGCTCTGACTGGGATTTTTACCGCTGGTAGAGTGACCCTCCTCCTCTGAGCTGCTCTCTATGTCACTGCGGTCGTCTTTTGTCACCTGTAAAACAAAAGCACATAGCTTACTGACAAATATTGGAACCACAATGACCGTTATTATTAAAACAAGACCAAAAAAAAAAAAGTCTCCATCCATGCTAGCTGCTCTATGAGACTTTAGTTGTGCTAAACATGTGAAAATATATACATCAACTCAAAAGAGTAGCACACTAAATTCCACTGATAGGTAATAAAGACAACACAGTTAAAAAATTATGGCTATATCATTTTTGCAAGTATTTAGTGATAAGAAGTCATGAAAAGTATCAGATTTTTTGCCTGACCACGATGAAACTGCGACATGAATTTCCAGTTTTATTATCCAAACAAAGTACTTCATTCTCAAGTAAAGCTGTGGAACCAGCTGGGCAAAAGCTAACAGACAGCGGCCTTTATAAAGGAGCAAGGTTAAAACTTGTTCTTCACACAACAGAAAACAAGACTAACCTTTCCCTTGAAAATGGCTTTGATAGCTATACGAGTGATGAGGTAGAACCAGATGATGTGAAGAGTCTGCAGGACCAGAAGTAGCCCATTCAACAGCCACCATGCCCGGTAAGGCCCAATAATCTCCCAGCTCTCAAACAGAACGCTGTAAACAACCCTATGACAAATACATGGCTTTTAATATCTGAGCATGTAAAAAGTCTGAAACACTATGTTTTTAAATCCTCACCAGAAAGGAAAGATGACAAGTCGAGTGAGGAAAAAGCTTATGCTGAACACCACAAACAGGCTGTCACATAGCCTCTGGTATTTCGCATAATTAGCCAGCTTGGCTGCCTTGGGAAACACATAAAACATTAATGATTCACAACAGTAATATATCAAACCAAAATATCAGTGTTGCAGTTTACAGCATTGACATTTTGTCACAATAATGTCTGTAATAATTATTTTCCTGCGAGAAGCAAATTATGAAGTAAATATTAATTAAGACACTTTTTTTTTTCACACTCATGTGCTTCCAGCTGTTACTCTGAACCCCCTTTAAAAATTGTTCTCCAGCATATTATGTCAGAATTAAAGAAGAAGAAAAAAAAGGTCAAAATATTCAGTTACCTCAAGGAAGATGTCAGAGGCATCATGCACACACATGACCAATGTACCAGCTCTTAGCATGTTGTTGCCATAGGAGAAGGTGATGAGCAAAATAGTAGCCAGGTGGTGGACAAGCATTATGACAAAATCCTGTTATTGGTGAAATGAAGGAAGATGACAGTGGAAGACAACACAGGGATAAACTGGAATGCTCAGGTTAGTTGCAATGTAAATGAAAGCATACAAAAACTACTACAACTAAATCAATACTGCTTTCTACAACAACCAAAAAAACTTTGTGTAATGACGAGCATGGCAGGCGATGGAGCTGTTATATTGCATTTACCTCAACAAATTAAGCACCAAGGAATGGTTCAGACAGACTAAACGAAAGGTTATGGCACATGTAAGTCAACCCAGGATTGAAATCCCACTGAAATGTTGGGAATTATTTTAAACAGCCATCACATGTCTGTTTCAAACAATCTTGCAGCTAAAGGAATCACAACTGCAAGATCACTGGAAATAGATAAAAGAATTTTGCATGCTAAAAACTAAAAAGTCATGTTAGAGACAATTGGAAAATGATTGAAATGCTTATAAATACATTAGTTATTTCTGCTGTAGTGGGAATACTAGCTAATGAGGTCACAGAGAAGCATCTGTTGATATATTTTTGTTGAATAACTGAAGAAGCCAATTCTCATCGTAGTTGTTTTCAAATATTACTTTTATTTATAGACACTTTTTCATAGAGTATAGAAATGTTTTACTAAATAATTAATACAACATTTTGTTCTCCAACCAGCTTTGCTGAACACATAATCATATACTGATAACGGCTAATGATGTGACACTTCAAATATGCTCAATGTCTAAGAAGTTAGAAGGGGGACTATTGAGAAAAGCAGCGTAGATTCGTGTTGCAGTGTTGTTGACTCACCTTGCGTTTAATGTCTGTGAACTGGGAAAACATCAGAGACGAATAGAAAGCCAGCTCAGCAATATAGTAATTGTACTGTTCAGGATTCAGAGGCTTTGTGGAGGGAATGAAGCAAACAGACCATTGACAAAGGGGTAACCACGCTGACCTGACAGTATTATGGTGTAGGAGCTGGACTGATAGGAGTAACAACCCAAAAATATGCTATTTACCTGAAATGGGTAGTTATACCAACACTGTCTGGTATCCCACATCCAAGGTGACTAACAGAGACGGATAAATACATGAACAGTTAAACAATTAAAAATACAATACATTCAATACAAGCTAAAGTTCTACAAAACAACGTGCATTCTCCAATATCCATGTTTTTTCCAAAAGCATCCAATATGGTAGCTCAACTTACCACCCACAAATGGCAAATGGCATAGATAAAAGTCACCAGGTAAAAGGTGAATCGCCACCTGAAATGGACGGAAACCCAAATAACAAGGAATTTAAAATATGTCTCTGTGAAGCTGTACATACAAACATCAAATTCTTGCCAATGCAAACATTTCATATTCAGCACGATCTAGACTGATGAGATAGCTATGTATATGCCGGTATATTTCTATTCTGATGTGACAATCATACCATTGGAAAAAGTGATCACTAAACTGATTACAGTTCTTCCTATGGAGGTATCAGTGCTAAGTTTCTTGAGAATCCTTCACAAAACAACGATGGCTCGTCTCCCGGGTCCTGGACGTCCCCTGGTCTGCCTCTGATCATTGCAGTGACCTTGTCGTATTTACTCGATCACTGATCACTATTTAGGCCTGTTATTTTACCCCCACTTTCATTAACTGGCATGCTTATACAGTCACTGTGTTGTGTTGTGGGTTATGTTTGTGTTTTTCCAGCTTGTTTGTCATTTTGTAGGTGCCCCCGGTAATTGTCAGCTTTGTTTTTATTGAAGATGCTGCAGGTGGTTTTCTGTTTCCTTACAGGTGTAGCAGCTGGCTGTCTGGTTTTTCCCGTTTAAATCGAACAGCTCATGCTGTTACTTTCTATTTGATGTACCCTTGTCTCTTCTTTCTTTTTTCCCCACCCCCTTTGTCAAGTCCAGCACTAATATGTGAATTCAACAGAAGACAAATCTAATAAAAAAATTAAAATAAAAAATTATCAAGTGGAGTCTTATGTGTGTGCCTGCAAGTTAGAGCAACACAGCAAAAATCCGGTGATTCCCCCTTTTATCAATAGTCATCACCCTTTAGGGATACTAGATATCTGTACAAATGTTTACATTTTTCAGACAGTTGTTTAGATATGGAATAGCTGATGTTAAAGTGGCATACAGAACTTTTTTTCATTTGCATCAGCACTGCAGTATGCTTGAAATGTTTGTTCCTGTGCTTGCTTCCTTCAATGAGCTCATTGAAGTCAATCTGTAGATCTTAGCTTATAAAAACATTTGAAGAATTAAATGGAAACCATTTCAGAAATCAAACCCTTAATCTTTTAGTGTAAATGATTGATTTTGCATTTTATGTTCATCATTATTCAAGAGGGAAGAAAATTAGGACTTAAAACAGGTTTAAAAAATATGCAAATGTTGCATCAAGTCTTAATGGAGGCGTGTCCAAAGTCAGTCCTCAAAGGCCACTGCAGGTTTTGGATGTTTCCTGCTACAGCACATCTGAATCAGATTAATGGGTAAACATGCTCGGGCAGCCCTTGACAACAAGCTGTTGAGGGGAGCCATTTAATTTGAATCAGGTGTGTTAGAGCAGGGAAACATGTAAAACCTGCAGGAGAGTGGCCCTTGAGGACCAGAGCTGGACACCCCCTTTATCAATGGGTCAATTCAAGTCCATCTATTATGATATCAGAGATAAAACTATTGGATTTCCTTTTAAATGTTACATATACATAAAGGACGTAAAAATATAAAATATGAACCATAGTAAAAGCCCTTGCAGGCATTCAATCCATCTGACGACTCCCCAGTTCTCAATCCCCTTAGAAAGCCCCTAGAACGGTTTGAACTAAAAGCACCTGTATACATTTCAGTGCTGTTAATTATGCACTCTTTTATGCTATGTACACTACAGTGAAGTAAAACTTTTGTATCAACGTACAGGCTCTCACAGAACTTTGTCTGCATGCTGGGTCTGTCTTGGTTTCTACGGATACGAAACCATCTCTGTATTTTCCGTTCATCCCAGTCCAGCTGCTTGGAGAGCCCCTCCACTTGCCTCGTGTCTGGACACTAAGGAAGACAGTAATGGACAATTGTCAAATGACTTGCTTTTTCCAAAGTCTCTGCTTGCAAAACCCCCCACACTAATTAGCACTTTGGATGCACGACGAGCGGTATTTACCAAGCATATTATTAAGCCTGTGATGGTATGTGCCAATCCAATAACATCATGCTGCAGTGTGCAACAGAGCATGTAATAAACTACAGAACAAACTCAGGCTAATGTACCGTTTTGGACTGATACAGCCTCTCCAGGACAGCATTGGGCTGAGCTCGCCGAGGCACTCCCGCCTGAATCTGAAGTATGTGGGCACAGGGCTTGGCCACTAGCCTGTGTACACACAGACAGAGGGGGCAAAAGAGAGGGTGAGAACACAGATACTGTGTGGTATTAAGAGAAGCATTTATAAAGAGACACATCTGGTCAATGGCAGTCATAGAGAGAAGTTTAATACTACATTAACTTACATGAACTGCTAGGCTTTCACTGTTTGCCTACAAACTTAAGTTTAACATAGGTAGGGGGGCTTGTCTTGGAGGAAGGGGGAAAAGAACAAAATATAGGCTAGGAGAGACACAGGGAAGTCTTACAAGTCCTTAAGAATGTAGCACCTAGTCTAAACAGAGCGTGATGACCTGTCATGTGACTTTGTATGGGAGGGACGACTCTACCCAAAATACTAAATGAGTGTCACAAGATTATCTGGTTTAGCTGACCAGTGTTTATACTAAAATTCATTTATACCATGTCAACACTGGAATAGTTTCCACAGCCTGCAGCAGCACTAAAAGAAAAGCAGCAGAGTGAAACAGAGCTTTGACTTATCCCTTCATTGGTCATTTTATCCTGTTGTGCCGAAAGTTAGGACTTGCTAAATCTACATCAGTGGAATGTTACATCTGTTTACACCAGACGTGCATCAAAGTATGTTTCCAGTAATTACATTCACTGTTAAATACGGAGTTACATAAAAAGACCACAGAGACTTCTGCAGAATTTTCTCATTAAAAAGAATGGAATGTAATTGCCCATTACACTGTAGGAAACATAACAGGAGTAGTTTCTGAGTGATTTCATGGGTTCACAATGACTGACTCGTTTATCAAGATTCCTTAAAGTAGCAACTTATGGGGAATGACAATTCCCATTTTGTAAGTTAAACTTCATTTGCCTTCATAAACCACAGCTAACACAAAGCCAGTGTACTCCCACAGAACACGCACTCAAATAAAGGAGAAACTAACGTTATGTAAAAAAAAAAAAAAAGAAAAAAAAGAAAAAACTGAACAACGAACAGAGCTCTCGCTTACCTTTCAAAGAGCAGTCTCAGTAGTAAAACACCTACAGCCAGAGGTAGGGCATACAGCATGTCCTCCAGTCTGGGGTACTCCACTCCTGGCGGTGGATGCACCAGGTCTTCCCAGGACACATTTTCAGGAAGCCAAAACCTCTCACTCCAAATCCAAGCCGAAATAGCGTTCGTCATCAGGGAGTCGAAGACAAACGAGATCACCGGAGTGAAGAAAGGTAAAACTATAAAGTCACTTGGTTGTTAAGTCCTGATCCCTCACTTCAGCGCTGCTCTGAGTACGCATCACTTTTGCTAAACTCCTATGAGTAATCTGAACACACTTCTAGCTTGGCCGCGGCTGTTAAACAGGAAACACCCACTACTGTTTCAAAATATTCCACGTGAAGCTCGAGCACAGGCTATTTTTCTCTGAGACTGCCTCTTCATTATGTTGTCATGGTTTTACGGCTGAACAGAGCAACGTTAGCTGACCACAAATACGCTGAGCTAAGAGACAACTTTAATTAGCGTTTATTAGCTTAGCCTCATTAGCTCTAACAGACAATTAATACTAACCTCGTGGTGTTGTTAATTGTTTAGTGGTAGGTTATTCAGTTATACGAACTAGTTGCTAACTATTATTACTCTGTTTCAGCTCCACTGGCTTTTGTGACAGTTATTTCCCCCTTAAATTATTTGTGTAGACTTCACTTATGAAAATGTTTTTTTTTTATCTATCAGATTCAACTTTCTTATCAAGCAATTGATAGATCACCTTTGCAGTATGGAGAGTCATAATGGATTTGTCTATTTCTGTGTTTATTTGTGGATTATTTCCCTCTCCAATTGCTGCCACAAATTCATAAATTTCAGATCTGAGATCTGGACCATTGCTGCCCATGTCATTGGGTTGATATATCTTCCCTGAAGAGAAGTTTTAACTCTATGTTCTCTGTGTGCATTATCATCCTGAAAACCAAACCTCCTTTTGATTGATTGAATGAGAAAAGCATCACAATTTTTTGTTGCATTTAGTGTGGAGGCAATGACTGCCATCTTCCCCAGTCTTTTACCTGTGACCCCATATCATCAATGATTTTGGAAAGTTTTGTTTGTTTTCTTCAGGCAGTCATCTTTATATGTCACTGGACCTGCAGAATACATCTTCCAGCTTCACATCCAGTACAGATTAGTAAGTTTAATCCAATAAACCACATCCATGGTTTATATTAGAATTTTTTTTATGCAATTTCTTTTTTCTTGAGCTGAATTCTTGCAGTTGGGTCACAAATGTTGACTCTTTATTTATTTTCTTAAATGAACGGATGAATGTCTTTATTGTCATTGCATTGCAAACAGTACAATGTAAAGAAGTGGTGGAAAAGGCATCTCTGATCATTCTGCAGGCCTTGCTATGGCAGTTTGGCCTGTCGATGTCTTTCGGGGGTTAGAGACTCCTCCACCCCATAATTACCTATCTAGATTTACAGGTTCATCTTCTGTTGAAGATCGTTTTGAATTCCTTTGTCTTTTTTATGCTAAAGGACAGGTTGTTTCCTGCATGCCGTCTTGACAGTTTCTTAAATGTTTTCTATTTTCCGGCATCTTGCTTTAAGTTCTCTGTCCTGATGTTTTGACACGTTCCTTGGTTGACCAATATATTTTTGTCTTCCACAACCTTCCCATTTTGTGTGTACTCTCAATTCTTTTGGCACCTCTGAAAGGGAACAACCAGCATATTTTGCCATCCTCTGTGTTGAACAGCCTTCTGAAAGGAGTTTTATAATCCATTTTATTGTTTTACCTGACAGCCCTGTTGATTGGCTTATGTTGTCAGTCAGCTAGCTGCAACAGCTTGTTAACCTTTGCAAGCATTCTCTTTCAACTACACATACATTTACATATTAAAATGTGTACAGGTATTTGCTTCACAAATGTGAGAGACTGATGTGAACTTTTCTTCAACAAACTTGAATTTAATTTCATGAAACATTCAAGTTTTTCCCTTTTTATAACTGGTGGGATTGATTTTTATTAAAATAATATCATGCTCAGTAGTATGGAAAAGCAGTCTAAAATAAGAGGAATACCTTTTTTTTAAAGTGAATCAGACAGGCATCAATAAAGCAGGTTTTGCAATGCAGAGAATTGCATCCAACCTCAAAGTTAGTATCCATGTTACAAAATTAAAGTGAAAATTGTTTATATAACTATGCAAACGTGGTATTTGTTTAACTGTAAACTCAAAGTACACTCACCAGCCACTTTATTAGGTACACCTTACAAGTACTGGGTTGGACCCTTCAGAACTTCCTCAGTTCCTCATGGCATAGGTTCATCAAGGTGTTGGAAACATTCCTCAGAGATTTTGATTTCATATTGACAAAATGGCGTCACACATTTGCCGCAGTTTTGTCTGTTGCGCATCCATGATGAGAATCTCTTTTTTTCATCACATCCCAAGAAACCACTTGGATATGTTTTTAAGTTTTGTGATAGGGAGGTGCATTATCCTGCTGGAAGTAACCATCAGAAGATGGGTGCACTGTGGTTATATAGGGATGGACATGGTCAGCAACAATATTCAGGTAGGTTGTTGTGTTTAAATGATGCCCAATAGGTACAAAGGGGCCCAAAGTGTACCAAAAAATATCCTCCATGCCATTACACCCCCAGCACCCTGAACCATTGATACAAGGCAGGATGGATCCATGTTTTCATGTTGTTTACACCAGATACTGACCCTACCATCTGAATGTCGCAGCTGAAGTGGAGAGAAATTGAAAGTCCAATTTTAGTGAGTTAGTGGGAATTGTAGCTTGAGTTTCCTGTTCTTAGCTGGCAGGAGTGGCTGGTGTGGTCTTCTACTGCTGTAGCCCATCAGCTTCAAGGTTGGACATTTTGTGCCGTTCGGCGTCCTATTCTGCAAACCTTGAAGTGATTATTTGAGTTACTGTTGCCTTTCTGTCACAGTCTGCCCATTCTCCTCTGACTTGTGACATTTTGGTCCAGACAACTGCTGCTTACTGGATATTTTTTCTTTTTCAGACCATTCTCTGTGAACCCTAGAGATGATTGTATGTGAAAATCCCAGTAGATTAGTAGTTTCTGAAATACTCTGACCAGCCCGTCTGGCACCAACAACCATGCCTCATTCAAAGACATTTAAATCTCCTTTCTTTGCTTTTCTTCCTCATTCTCATGCACAGTTTGACCATGTCTAGATGCCTAAATGCATCAAGTTGCTGCCATGGCTAACTAGGTATTTGTGTTAAAAAGCAATCGTGTGGCTAATAAAGTGACCAGTGAGTGTATATTGCAAATTATTCAACTATTTTGGTTGTCCAGAGCAATACAAATTATTTTGTCTCTACAATAGTTGCACCACAATTTAACCCTCAGAATTATATATAGGGCTAATCCCAAAGCTCAATATTTTTGCATTCTAGGAAAATGATTGAAATATTTTTTTAATGTATTGTATATCTTTTTAATGATTTTATATTTAAATTGAAACAAATTAACAGAAAAACACATGGCCAACGGAGCATCACAACAGACAAGATGGATGCCACACATGCATAACACCCACACTTAACAGTGGTGGTCCAACAGCGTAATCTTGGAGAATTTTACATCAGTACCAACCGGCTAGAGAGCAGCTCAGCACCCTGAACAAAACCTCTCTGTGTAAGTATGCAGCTGCAGCTTCCGAGATGCCCTACACGGATACATGACCTAGTGTGGAGGGGCTGGGGACTTCAGCCAGAAAATGAGGGGGGTCCTGTGTTTAAGAAAGGTCTTTTCTTTTACCTCCATCGCAAGATTTGGATCAAACTTTAGGTGTTTGTCTGTTTATTTAAGGTGGTTCTTTACCGCCCTCTGTTTAAGTTCATCAATAGCAAGAAGGTCAAGTACACAGTGTGTGCATCCCATTAGTGTCCCCCCCTTCACTGCTTGGACTGTTCCATTTCACATCTGAAAAAATCTGTTAGTTGGGGAAGAGTTCTTCATGTCAGGGACTGCTGTAGCACACAGAGTACTGTAGCTGCTGGATCGCATTAAGGTAATATTTGATGCCTAGTTTTATTTTCAACCTTATTATTAGTAGATTTTCTGTGATCTAGTCCTCAAAGGAAATTTCTATGCAGCCCATTGTAGCTGTCCCTTTTTTAAAAAGTGCTTTTGTGCTCATAGATGAGCATGCAGTTTTTTGTTTACCATTAAGTGCTCTCAAATCCCCAACAATAACGGGGATGTCTGTTTGACCTGTTTTATATATTTGTTTGATTTTAATTTATATATTTATATTTTAAAATTCTTTTATGTACTTTTATTTCCAGATTAAACAAATGGATCAGAAAGAACTGAGTGATCCTCTGAACAATGTGTCATTGATTAAAGGTAATCCAGCTTTTCTGTATTTTTCTTTCAGCATGAATAGAAATAAATAAAATGAATGTATTGGGGATGATTTTCTTTGGCCTTACACAGAGTGTCCTGTTAGATGATTGTGTTTTAGTAGGAAAAAAAAAAAGCATGAGTCACTGTTAAGATCAGTGCTTGGACCTGTGAGGACGGTTAGTTGGCTTTAGAGCTTACAATGCTGTGGATGGCCTTGTTTTAGAGGCTGAGCCCTCTCCTCTCAACAGCTTATTATAGGATGGAGTGTCTCGGCACTGAGGATTTTAATGTGCATTAGCTCTGACATTTTTATTACTAATTAAAACAGAATGTTGTGGATCAGGCTATGATAGTTCAGTACAAAGAATCTAAAAAACCAGCAGGGCCATTCACGTCAAAATCTGCAACCACATTAGTGAATGAATCAATTTTGCATGCTGGATGAATTTGCAAATGCTCAAGGAGCACAAGACAAACGGTGTCCTCAGTGTCATTTCACACAGAATATTTCTCAGAATCAGTCAAATGCAGAACATTTTGTAGTTGTCATTGCATATCACTCCTGGGAGTGTGGTCATCACTTTCAAAGAGGATATTGTCAACATTCAGTGCGAGTGGTGCTAACCCTCTGATTCAGTTTGCTTACACATTCATTTGGAAAGAAACCGACAGCGGGCAAGCATGGACCGTGATGGCTTTAGCCTTCAGCACATGAGCTAAAAAAAGACTTTCTCCTACATTTTTTTTTCCTGCCGTCACTTGAAGCAGTGTGACGCTCAATATTCCCCACTAGTCTGCAATGTATTTTTACTCACTGACTAATCCCATTACTTCTTTCTCAGGTGTCATTCAGTTGCACTAAATGACACAATGGCTATTATAACTAATGTTTCTAAAGATAACGTGTTGCACCCTCTGATGAAATATCCTTTAACCCCCCAACCCTTGCCATCTTCAGAGAGCATTCCTCTTTCAGACAAAGTGAACACAAACAACGTACTTTCAGTACAGGGAGCCCACTCACATTCTGGCTCTCACTCATACATATGCATACATGAAGGAGCATGCAACCACATACTGGGGAGAGCACTGCCCTCTCATTCTTTGTCTAGCACACAGCAGGGGGGTCATGTGCTTTAGTCAGAGGGTGTCACCAGCTCCTAGCCTTTGTTTCATGCTCGTTAATTTTAGAGACATCTATCAGCGGCATCTGATAACACCACTAACAATGTACGGATCTGTGTGATTTATTTAACCATGCGCACTGGCGTCTGTGACATCAAAATTTTAACAACTGCAGCATTTCATTGTAATCCAAGTGCTGGTTTGTGTCCATTTATGGTGCTCATGCTTGACCCGTCCTGCCTCTTCCATTTGGCCTCTAGCAAGTGCTGGGTCTGAGATGAGATCATCTCTTTTTCCTAGCTATGATAGATTAGGGGATCAAGATATTCACTGAGCATTTGCAATACATAGGTATTTGTGGAGTATGTTTCCATCTCCAGGAAACACAACAGACCCTTGACAACGCTGGCAAGTCTGCTCCCTTTGTGGACTGTTTAAAACTACGTACTATTAATGGCCGATGTAGATGTGCCAGTGACTTGTGTGTGTGGCTGAAGTGATGGGCACTTTAGTGGGAAAGCTTGAAAAGAAAATGCAGATAACTGCAGTTGTGTCTATTTCTGGGTTAGCAATTAGTTTACGTAATAGGCCGTTTCAGTATCTTGGGAAATCACCCAGCAGCCCTGGTTAAATATTTGGGACTCTAGTAGAATTAACGTGGCAGAATATCTGTTATCCTTGTATTTTTTGGTAACCGAGTCAGTTTCCATCATTGGCCCGATGAGTCATGTCATATCTCAAATTCCAGCGTCATTGTTTGTGGTTTGATAAGGGGTTCTGCTCTCACCGCTGGACATTCCTGTTTTAGAGAGCAGCTCTTATGAATGGGGTTGTAATTTTTGTTCTCTATGGGGCTTGTTAGATGACCTGACCAGATCAAACATGGGATCCTCTGGCGACTCTGAAAAAACGATTCAGCGCTTGAATGGCGAACTTCAAGAGGCTCAGGAGCTAGCTAGTACGGAGAAGCATAAGTGTATGGAACTACAAGGTAAGGTGGATCATCTCAGATCTAGATAAACAGTGGCCACTCCATTTCACAAAGTTATTATGTTCCAAATTAATGGTATAATTGTGTTTTATATTTTGAAGGTGTCCTGGAGGAAGAAAGAAAAGAAAATAAACAGCAAGCTGAGAAATCTGCAAAACAGATCAAACAACTTCGAGGTACATTTCTTACTTTGGGGATTGGAAGAGTTTCTGCCTTTATAACCAAAGTAGCAGATTTAGTAAAAGTCACCACTGCTTATCTGAACACTGACCTTGTTGTGGACAGGCCAGCTGCAGCAGCTCCAAGATGAGATGGGTGTTCTCCGAGAGCAATTAGATGGCTCCTCCAGTTCACACGATGAACTACAAAGTGCACGAGATGAGGTGAAGTCCCTGAAACGGGCCCTGGAAGCAACCACTGCTGAGCGGGAACGTGACGTCACCGCGATCCAGTCAAACCTGACGACTGCCTCAAAGGATCTGGACAAGTGGCGTCAGACTGCCAACAAATATGAGCGTGAGATTGACAACCTGCAGCGCGACTTACAGCAGCAGAGCAATCAGTGGCAGAAAACAGCAGAAATACAAGGTACTACATGGCACCGATAAATTCTGTGTGATCTAAGCTATGGTGATAGCCTGGGATTTTATAAACATTGTGTTTTTCATTTTAGTGATTATGAAGCTCAGACAGGCATGAAAGGAAGTATTTGTCTTGATGAACAAATCTGACACATTCCTGAGCTGGGATGTAGTATTTCATAGTATTTCTTCATTTGAAATTTAGAAATCAATAGTAAAATGGTTATTAGCTGCATAACTTCACATTTGTGTTTAGCTTCTCCCAAGAAGAGACATCTTCAGATTTAGTTGTTTACAAACCAGCTTAAGCTCAAAAATTGTAAAAAAAAAAAAAAGAAAGAAAAAAAAAGAAGAATTTATGTTTCATGTTACTTTTAGATTGAATCTACAAACTAATTAAGAACAGAGCATCTGCTCAAAGAAAGCATCATTATATAAAATGTCTTTGCACCTTACAGCTAGTGAGCTGCAGTCCATGCAGGTGGAGTGTAACGGCCTTCAGAAGGAGTGCTCCGTCCTGCGTTCTGAGAAACAGGACATGATAAATAAGCACCAGAAGGAAAAGGGCAGCCTGCAAAGCGAAAGTGCCTCTCTTAGGGCGGAGAAGGAGGAACTCCTGAAGAGTCACCAGAAAGAGAAGGCCAACCTGCAGAGTGAATGTGCAGCACTGCGCAGTGAGAAAGAGGTGGTGCTGCAGAAGCAGCAGCAGCTGGAGAAAGACCTTGTCAGGTCAGTGCACTGATTTACATCACCCTGGGCGTAGCTTTACCCCCACCTTTGTGTTTCCTCTGTCCCACTGGCTTGATTTAGCTCCAGCATGACTGATTATACAGTATACCACACACCTTTCATCCTGTCATCCTTCATCTTTTGCACTCTTATTTTTGTTTATTTTTCTCTTCCTGTGCATTATAACCTTTTTTCGAAGAAGCACTGTAGTGCATCAGTGTCCCTCTGGGATTAATAAAGTATCTATGAGCAAAGTTTTATTTTATTTATTCTGTTTGTTTGTAGTTTGCGAGGCCAGAATTCTGAGCTGAACAACAGCCTCAGAGCTCTTGAGCGATCCCAGCAGGAGTTGGAGAAGAAGCTGGTGGCCTTGCAGCTCCAGCATGACCAGGATAACACCAAGCTGCAAACCCAACTGGATGAGGCAGACAGCCACAGCAAGGCCCTGCAGAGAGAGGTAGATTCTTAGAGATCAAAACCTGACAGTCTGCCCTGGATGTCTGTTTCTCAAATTTGATCTGTCCTGTAAGATACCATGTAAGATTTAATTGTTACTTAGAGTTGTTTTAGATGTCAAGTCTGATTCTTTTCTCCGCTTACACATCCAAATACACTCTGATCTGTGCGTGAAATCTGAAGACAGGATTTGTTCTGCTCACATAACCAGGATTTTAACTCCTGTGGAACTGCAGCTGCATCTGGAGGGCTGCTGACCATGCTAGTCTACTGGGGCCAGTGTTGGTCTTACAGTATTAATGACATTTTCATCATGCACACTCAGCAAGCACAAGAAACTTTCTTTTGAAAGGAAGTAAATTCATACTTTTATATAAAGAATCAATTGAATTTCTCTTCATGAAGAAAATAAAATCTAAAGCAAAAGCTAAATAGATACAGAAGAAATCACTTCTATGACAAACATGTCATTCAGGAATGAATTCAATTCATCTTTATTTGTATAGCGCCAAATCACAACAATGTCATCTCAGGGCGCTTCACAGACAATCAGTTTG
>JAOXYM010000014.1:9618034-9635477 GCA_028567055.1 Leptatherina wallacei | reverse complement strand
AACCTCAGTCTTGTCTGAGTTTAGAAGGAGGAAATTCAGAGTCATCCAAGTCTTTATGTCTTTAAGACATCTTTGTTGTCTAACAAACTGGTTCATCTCATCAGGCTTCATGGATAAGTAGATCGTCCACATAGCAATGGAAATTTATACCGTGCTGTCTGATTATATTACCTAAGGGAAGCATGTACAATGTGAAGAGTATCGAATGAATGAAAGAATGAATGAATGATGGATGAGATCCTATGAGCTAGAATGCCTATCTGTTTTATTTTTCAAGTAGAATTTAAATCCAAGCACACCTTGGCTATGATTTATAATTAGTAAAAATAACATTCTCCTTCATCAACTTTCAAGGTCAAGCTGCATCCAAATATGTGGACCATATTGGTACAAACCCAATGATAAAGTTAGCTAAATCAGTGTGTTTCTTCTCCTTTTGCGTTTGTACTTGGGATTTTATGTGACTGTGACAGCGACTAATCGAATAACGTTGAAGTTAAATGTTTCTATTCATCATTTTTAACATGATGAACATTGTTGAGTGTGCCTGCTTAGTATCAGAGCAAATGATAACTGATGGGTTTTCCCTGAAAACATAGATAACATTCCTAAAAGCAGAACTAAGAGATTTACATGCAAGCCTGGGAAATTTGAGCCACAACGAAGAGATCGTATCTGATGCTCTGGGTTACTGACTGCTTTTTAGTTTGACATGTGGGGTCTTATGATGCATTTGTGATTTATTTTTCTAATTATACGATTTGTGAAGCTTGTCATCTTCAGTTACGTTTCCGTTAGAAGTTTCATCCACAAATGGTGGCCGTTTTACAAGAGTAGCCACAGAATATCAGGAAATAAGATAATGGTGAAACTCAATTTCTTTCCGAAGCACACAGAAAACTAAAATCAGTCACCACATCCCACATGTTGTCCGCTGGCATTGATACTTCTGTATGGTCCCAGTCAGAATTAGCTGGCTGTATAGGGATCATCTACAACACTAACACAGGAGTGGCATTGTTGGATTGAAGAAAACAGAGATGAAGTCAGCCTTGACCACATGTCATTCATCCCAATGCCCTTCTCTCTCAGTCGCTGAATGAAAAAGGAAACAGAGAGTTCTTACAATGCTCTTTACATCAAGTACTGGAATGTCTCTGCCCTAGCAGCTAAACAGAAAGAAAATGTAGTAGTGCAACTTTGTTCAGGTCACCTTATGTAGGCTTGGGAAATGAGTTTGTAAGAAACTGACAGATTAGTGACACTGACATGATAAGGATATTGGGTCTTGAGTTTTCTTGGACATAAATTTTTGTAAATTTGCTTCATGCAGTACGAGGAGGCTCAGACAGTGCTGTCAGACCTAAAGGTGAAATACGAGCAGACCGAACAGGAAAAACAATCGCTCACAGATCAACTGGAGGAGTGCAAATCCAATATGAAGGAATTACAAGAAAATGGATCAAAGGTGAGTTCCTATCTGTCAGATATTCCGAGGGAAGAGGAAGGCATCTTTTTCCACATGTTCTATAACTGCATCTAACTAATATTTTAAGAGGTGTATTAATTGTTGAAGCTATAATCTACTACTTTTTTTTCTTTTAAAGGACAAAATTCAGACTCAGAAAAAGTCAACATCTTAAACTATTTTGATTTCGGGAGCATGAGCTTTGCTTCCAGATTTGCACCAGCATTGTGTAAACATCTGTTTATTTTGTGACATTACAGTATCTCCAGCAATAAAATGTGAATCTTATGTAAGATTCACAATTCATTATTTTTATAATTATTATTTAGTTTTTCACGAATCCTGCTCCCCTCTACTCATCTATTGTTTTTTTTACTGTTGCATTTATGGGCTGTTCACACATACAGATTCAGAAAGATGGGCCAGACAGCTACATTTCATTGTGATTTGAAATGGGATTTGCCCTCTGCACCTTCTGCTGAACTCGGCTTACTCAGAAAATATCCAGACGCTCTGTATGAAAAAGCTGGCAGAAACTGTCCCGTTTATTCCAAAGTCCTTTGATGCGATGCAATCAACAGCTTGGAAGAGGCCAAATGATGGAGAATATTCCCATTCAAGATTACAAACTGCTTTCTATCTGTATGTGTGAAGGCACTGTTGGACACAGACACCAGTGTTTTACTTGAAGATTTCTATAAACACCAATTACAGGCACAGGCTGCTTAGTGAGTGACCTATTAATAAAGCTGCGCCCAACCAAATTATGTCCTATTGCAGTTGATTACTATAATATCCCTTCCCTTCCATAGACTTCCCTATTGCTGCCTGTTCAAGCCATAGTCATCGGCCTTATCCTGGCTTTGCTGTATTGGTGCTTCGGCGCATTGTGGTAGCAAGGTACACATTACTCCTGTCAAATCGGCCTACATCTTTCATTTTCATCAGTGTCTCTTATATCATTGCATGACTTAATCAGGTTTTCCTCATTTCCCTGAATGCCTTCCTCAGGGGAAACTCCCGAAAAAATGTTGTCAGTAATCTAACCTCTCTAATCATGCAGTTCCAACATCTGACATCTGTTTGTCCTGTGTGAGTGGCTAATGCTTAACAACTGTTCCTTTCAGTTGGCTTTGATGATGCCTTTTTATCTGAAAGCGCTTCTTGTTACTTTCATTCTACGTTCTTTTATCTTGATCTCAGTTGCAAGCTCCCTCTGTCAAAGCTTCAGTGGTCCTTGGATGAGCGCGTTTATCCGGTGAAACTCAAATTTTCTTTTCTCTGCGGCCTTTTATTTCAGAAACCCTGGATGATCTGGGGGCCTGCGGTTGCTGTGGCTCTAACGGCTGTGACTGCTGCTGTGTTCTTTAGGACCTGAGGACAACTTGTTCAAACACACACACACACACATGTAATCACATATTTGTCATCAGATGTCGAAACTGGCCCCCTCTATCATTTCTGCACTATTAATTGGTAGGGCTCATATTTAACTGTTTAATTCTTAAGATGCTCTATTTTTGATGGCAGAGACGTTAATAAACGATTGTCAGTTTGTGTGCAAAACCGTAAGTTTGTAGATGTGTTATCAGAAGGAAATCTGGTTGGGCTAAATGTGTTTACCATCTGTCTCATAGGATTATCCATTAATGAATGTAAAAATGATCTAGGCACTTCACTAATTTTATTTAAGTATCTGTGATAATATTTTAGGGAGATCTCTTGGAGTTTGAGCATCTCTACTTGTAGCACATCCATGTAACTGTCAGTATAATAAAATCTGTCACAATAACAGGGCCTAATGGAGTGCATAATGAATGCCATGGATGTCAGTGGACGGTTGAAGTAGAGTTTAAGACGGAGTTAGGATGAGAATTGTTTGTTTGGATTGATTTTTGTCAACAGAGCATCATTAAACAGAACTGCAGCAACTATTTCCGATTCAGTTCTGATTGAAGTATTCTGTGCATATGATTTCTACCTCCTGCTTTTCAGTTAAGATCTGTGATGATAAACCACTGAATTACCTTTAACATGTTTGTTTTACTGTTGTTCAAGCTGTTAGCAGCTCACATCAAATTAGTATGGTGGCACTACCTCAGTTGGAGGATATAATAAAACAAAGATTTTTATTATATTATTGTGCCAATGTAAAGAAAATTTTAAGTTTTTTTGCAGCAGGGATATATAATTTGTAATCCTATATTATACATCTCTTGTTTCCGAAGAGAAGACATGAGACAACAAATGACAACATCAAACAATATATTTTAAGTACATTCTTCTACACTTACCAGTAGTCACTGCAATAAATCATTGTCATACTTTATTGGTTTAATACTTGCCTTGTGTGAGTTTATGAATAATACTAAAACTTAGTTTAAATATATGTACAATATATCAGTATATTTATTTGGTGTATAATTTCTTCTTTTCTGTGTACGTGGATAAAAAGGATATTGAAAGGTGCAGTTTCTGGGACTTAAAATTTTAGTAACAGTTTTAATTTGTAACCTCAGAATTCATTATTGGAGCTTTGATTTACCATAAGCTGGCCGTCATTACAGAGGAACACTGACTGCAGTATGTCTGAAAATACAGTATTTTCTTCTTTTGTGCCATGTTTCAGTTTTAGATGAAGGAAAATAAATGTACTTAACTGACCATATATTTTCTTCCCAGCTAGCCTGCTCTATGGTGATTGAAACTAACTTCAAATGTGCTGTTTTGCTGGTCTTACTGGCCGCACCCCTGTACTGCAGATGACTTTTAAAATGGGTGGTTCATGCTTACCGCAGGAGTCCCATGAGGTCCTTCCTGTGAAATCCCCTTTACGGGGTAAATCTGTGTAAACATATTTTCTTGTCATATAGCTCACAATGAATCGTGAGAAAACAGAGTTGTATGCAGTTGTACGGAGAACACATGGACTGACAATAAATTGGAATTTTATCAATTCCCGGGGGTTTGTTTTCTGCATTTAAAAAAATTCAGTGTTACATTTTTATCAAATGGAAATTAAGTAATATTCCGTCATTCACCTAAATGTATGGTCAATCAGTGATATTCTGAATCACTCTTGGCTGACATGCTTAATGTGCATTCCAGTGATTTCTACACAAGGAGATCAGCTCACTCATCGTGTCTTCTGCTTTCTCAGATTTTTGAAAAGTAACCCACAGTATGTCCCAATCTACTCCCTTTGAGTCGTAGCCTGGGACCAGACAAGTGTGCAAGAGAATCTTTCTGAAATTTATGGCTTGATTTTATAGACATTCCTCTCTTTGAAGGTGTGTTTTCAGAATGCACAGAACAAAATGCATCTGGTTGTAAATGAGTTAACCTTAAACCAGACTCAGCAATAAAACATTTGATGCAGTGCTGAGGGGTGTGCCTTGACCTTTGTGCAGTCTTATAAGCCTGCCCTAGACTTACTTTATGTGCAAGGGTGGAGGGGAATCTATTCAAACATACCAAAAAAAAAAGAATCGGACATATTCTGACACAGCACATGGCTCTCAGAGCCTCCTGGTTCTGAGACTATGTGAGTCCCCCAAATTCATGGAAGTGTAACCCTGAAAGCCGGAGCATCTGATCATCTGATTTGATGTTAAATCTTAGCTCAGAGATTTAAAAAGCTGCTGGCTACTTTGGAGCAGGACAGCGTAGTATTTCTCATTCGTTTTTTCTGTTTCGCTTGGGCACCCTTTCTGTAATCCTACCATGGCTGAGATAACCTCGCTGTTGAAGGTCGAACAGTGAAAGAAGTCACTGTAAGCACCCTGACCACAGTGATGGCTTCTCAGTATGGGAGGAAGTGGCATGTTTCTCAACAGGATGTTAAGTCCATTACTAAATCTTTAATTTCGCAATTCCCATAAAGTTGTGCTTCAGAACAAATTGCTGGCCCTGTAAGAATGAGACATCATGAAATACCCGATTCATGTCTGTTCTATTAGGAATCTCTGTGAGGAATACACCCTCACCAGCACCATAATGTGACTAACATTATGTTAGGGTCTGGCTCAGACAATGTTGGGAATACACTGTGGCTGTGACGTGTGTAAATTTAGGACAGCCCCTCTGTCCTATATAAACCCAAATATGAGAATCATTCCCATGCAGGAGGAGCATCTCTGCAAAGTTACTGTGTCCATTTGTTCTGCCCCAGTTTGTATGTGGGTCATCTGTGGTGGACCAGAGATGCAGCAGGATGACAGTTATGTTTTTATTCTGCAATCATGCGATAACTCACACTCTTACAAATTTTGTAAGCAGCCATGGTAATTAAACCATTTTCACACATTACACAGAGTAGCTCAGTCAAGTTTAGCAAACCTCATGAGCTGAATGTTACTGTGCCTACGGTATTAATCAGCAGTTATTGGGCCGTGTTTGTATTTTCCAGTGGAAGTCACTCATGGCTCAGGTGTTAGTCGGAATCATTTTTGTTCTTTAATGTGGCTATAATAACTGAAATGATAAAAGTTGAAGGTTTACATATATGGTGAAAAACTGCTGATAAAAACTTCTGATTAAAGTCATTTTGAAAAAGAACAGGATTATAACTTTACATATGCAGCTCTTTCATCCGTGTTCATATTTTTGTTAGTAGTTATAAACAAATGCATGTGCCAAATAAATAGGACAAATCTAACACCCAAATAGCAACAGAAGCTGATATTGCAGTATCGGATAGATCTGCTGAGTCATTATCAGCATAGGAGGCAATTTTCTGAGATCCTATGGACACATCGGTTGTTTCTTCCTTCAGTTAAGTAAACTGCCTCAAAGTGTACTTGAAGAGAGTTTGAAACAGAAGTCAGTACCCAAATCTCTCACAGCTGCCCAACCAAATACAGAAGAAGAAGATGTGGCATCGTATTAACGCCTGTGGATGTGATGACACGCAGTGGTGAAAGTGCAAAGCACCACCAAAACTACATCACTGCAGTAAACAGGGGGCACGGCACAGTCAGCCTCCTCATGACACCCAGTGGTGAGTTCAAGCCTTGTTTTTAACTTGTAAACTGATGTAAACGTGTTTAGTCAAGCTGAAAATGTTCAGACTGCGATAGAGAGTTCTCTAAGTTCTTTCTTACCACTACTTTTAACAATGTTTATCTGTGAGAAAACGCTGATAAACAATGGCTTTAGAGGGAACTACTTCAGGGAACTATTTTTGTTTCCTGTCAAAAAACAAATGAGCATTTCTTCTGAAAAAAAATCATGATTTAGTTTAGATCTGAACCACCAAAGTGCGAATATGGTTTAGCATTAAGGTATTGACCAAGTTAAAAAAAATTTGAAGGCCTTAAATCGTTTACCACTTCATCTGACAGTCCTCCCTTCAAGAGGAACTATTAAGATATAAGATGATAGCTTATCAGAAATGTTATTACCCCATATACTGAGTGCATCTCTGATCTAATCAATGTGCCTGTATTAATAATGTTGTAAATAAAGTAATTAAAAATAAAAACAAGGAAGATGACTGATTCCCATTATATTTTATTTTGAACAGTATTAACAAGTAAATGTTGAATGTTTAAATAGTGAACATTTGACCAGGAATTAAGAACATTGAAAAGTCAAGAACATTCAGTTTTTTTTTTTTGTACCTCAATTAATACCAAGAGTAAATTTAAGCCAGTTCCTACTCCATCCTCCTCAGATATGGCATCCTGGTACTGCTGGTACTGCTGGTACTGCTGGTACTCAGACACCAGGTCATTCATGTTGATCTCAGCCTCTGTAAACTCCATCTCATCCATCCCCTCTCCGGTGTACCAATGAAGGAAAGCTCTGTGACTGAACATAGTTGTGAACTGCTCAGAGATACGCCCTGAAGAGCTCCTGGATGGCAGTGGTGCTGGCAATGAAAGTGGAGGCCCCTATGGCGCTTCCCTCCCAACAGAAAGCATCATTCAAAAGAATTTTACAAAAATTTTAAAACTTCCTTTTTTTGTATTTACAATGTCGATACCCTAATGTGTAAAATAATTTTTTTGAAAGTACAAACTAGTGTTTAAAATATGTTTAGCTATCAAACAGCCGGCTAGCGCGAAGGGAAAGCGATAGCCTGTAAGTTGTACACCAGAAAGGCTTTGCTAGCTGGATGCAGCCATGTTAGTGGGCCAGTGTCACAATGACTCTTCAGGGCTTCCTCCAGTGAGACAGTGATGCTAATCTATATTGGTCTTTCCAGCAGTCCTGTTTTCCATTCAAATGATCTTTTCCCTTTTTGAAACACAACATTTACAAAAATATTCACAACCCCAATGTGAAACTTAACTATCCAGCATTGAAACATTATTTCAGTTTTTATCTACACCAAATTATCACTGGCAAAAACTGATGCTGACACAGAGTAAAGTTTTTGAGTTTTTCCTCTCAGAATTATCTTTAGAAAACTTAAGCTTTGACAGGAAGAGTTCCACAAATAATCACATCAAAGAAATTCACATCAATCATACTTTTGATCCAGGTTCCAAAAAACATCCCCACAGGGAATTTAATAGGAATATATTTTCATTGTAATTTATTATTATTATCATTATAATTATTATTATTATTGCTTCTTAATCAAACCTACTTTGTGTTACATTTTCACTTTCCACTGTCGGAGCTTGACCAAAAAGTCGGATGTATGCTTTCACTTTAAAAGATTGACTGAATGTAGTGTCCTGGTTTTCCCTAATGATGAGAAATAATCAATGAGTTTCACCAGAGCAAACATAATCTCGCAGCGCTAACTGCTCTCCACACGGAGGCGAGTTTTATTTTAAAATTCAGACAGAAGTCTATTATTTAGAAATTTCAAAATTAAACATAGTTTTCTAAGAAACTAAGGGGTACCTGCTTTCAGTAAAACTAATCAGCAGCATTCCAGCTGAACCATGCGTTAATATGCGTTTGCTTGGGACAAAAGTTACAAAAAAAGGAAAAAGATTGTCTGAAAAGTAAGTTTTTATATTTTTTAAGAACTTTGTGGGATAGAAACATTATTTATTAGTTGTGGTTAGCACAAGTCATTTAGAAAACTTTTATTCATCAGTACTTAGTGAATATTCTCCCTGTGGTCATTGTGTACGTGTCCATATGTTTCTAGGTCAGCCATGGCAGCTGATCTAGATGTGGTGAACCTGTTTATCATTGCTGGAGGAACACTGGCTATCCCCATCATGGCTTTTCTGGCTTCCTTCCTACTCTGGCCATCTGTGCTCATCAAAGTGTATTACTGGTTGGTAGAAACTGTAATGTAGTGGACGGATGAGCTGACTTGGCTGACTATGGATCAATGAGCGCTGGTGTTTTGTTCATGTCTGGTTTTGTTTTTCAGTTCCTACTTTGATATCTAAAGTTAAATTTAAACATGTTTTTTTATCTCATTTACATTTTTCTTCTTATACTCTACATCATCTATGTATTGCTTGGCTAATGACTTGGCTGCAATAGTAACACTAATGCATGATGTTATTTAGCTGTTATATATCTTGTCATGACTCTGTCGTGACTCTTTTTAATGTTAGGAGGACTTTAATCCATTCTTTGATATAAGATTTAGAAAGATGCCCTTTGCATAACTGTCACCTATTGTAATTAACTCAAGCTCAATGGAAGTGGACTTTGTCCCCCATAATGAAAACTACCTCCTTTGTTGCAGCTGCAAGTCTTAACATTTACATATAAGCTTATAAGTTTTCTCTTAAGACTACCTTGAATGCAGGCTTATCCTTACATAAACTATATGTCTTTAGGGACACATACTGAGGCGCTGAGAGCCAGGGCTATTTATAGAGCTGCTAAGTCACACATTTGACTGAAGCATAAAACCCTTTGGGTATTTTAGCATTAACAACTGGTCCATATTTAAATTTCATTGAGATCATGTCTCAGTCTTTAAAATCAGATTTACCTGCTTGTCTTTAGGTACTGGAGGAGGACTTTGGGCATGCAGGTGCGTTATGCAGACTGTGGTGGTTATCGCTTCTGTTACTCCTACAGAGGAAAACCTGGGATGAGACCTTCCATCTTAATGCTTCATGGTTTCTCCGCCCACAAAGACACATGGCTGACTGTTGTCAAGGTTGGACTAACTAAAAACAGACAGTCTCTTGTTATAAACTAAAAAAAGACTCAGCAGACTTTATCTCAGTGCATGTAATTCTCTGAAGTTCAAATTTGGTATTTTCAGTGGACTAACACAAATGATCAAATTGCAAGTCCTCAGATGTAATGTAATGTAAAATAAAACTATTTTTTACAAATAAATGATATTCATTTAGAAATTAAGACTTTTTAAATGGATAAAGCTGTAATTTTCCTCCTGTGCTATTACAGTACTTGCCTAAACATCTGCACATCATATGCGTGGACATGCCTGGCCATGAGGGGACAACACGCACCAACACTGAGGATTATTCCATACAGGGACAGGTCAGGAGAATCCATCAGGTACAATGAGGAAAGCACTTTGAAATATAGCGGTGCGTTTTTCTGATACCCAAGTCATTTAACTTAAAATCTGTTTTTGCCCATCATTCTTCTTAGTTTGTGGAAACCATTCGCTTAAACAGGAAACCATTCCATCTGGTCGGAACCTCCATGGGAGGAAACGTAGCAGGGGTTTATGCAGCCTGCTATCCCTCAAAAATCTGTAGTATGACTCTCATTTGTCCAGACGGTGAGTCACGCAACTGCACGTGTGTATATCTATGTATTTTTATGTTGTAGTATTTTTAAAACAGGTTAAAAAAAGAGGACATTTTAAGGGGTAGATTTTTGAAAGTACAAGAAAACAGTTAGGCTTGGACAGTAGACTGAAAACCGGACTGTTTCCATCTCAGGGCTGAGCAAAGTTAAGAAGGGTTGAGGCAAATTGGAAAACTGTCTAATACATTTGAGGAATCAAATGTTTAATCTCTCAAACAAAACACATAAAGGTTCATTTGGACTGTTATCAGCACACAGTTCAAAAGTCTGAATCTTTGATTGTATGGTTCTTTTGTGCACATAGACTGAAAAATGTGGACATTTGTGTTAACAGCTTTAAAAATACAGTGTGCAATGGAGGAATTAAAAAAAAAAAGCTTCCAAGATTTACTGTCCATCATCAGTTTCTAATCTGTAAAGGACTTTTTTCATCCTCCAGGTATAAGACATCCGTGTGAGACCAAATTTGATAATCACCTCCAGGACCTGGAGCATAGCAACTACACCCTGAACATCCCGCTGATCCCCACCACACCCGAAGAGATGGAAGACATGTTCAGACTGTGTTCCCATGTCCGCTTTAAAATTCCTCAGCAGGTCAGGTCCACACTTGAAACGTGAATTTCACTTTCTTTACACAAAAGATATGTATTAGAGTAACAAGAAAAAGGTTTTCCACATTTCAATGGATGTTCAAATCTTTTTTATGGTTTAGATTCTTCAAGGACTGGTTGACGTCCGGCAACCTCACAACACTTTCTATGAGGAAGGTGCTTTCACTTTGATCTGAAGCTTTGTAGTATAACTACAGTTGAAGTAGCAGACTATAGGTCGTGTTGGAAAATAAGAGCTATTTCTTTCTTCTTCTTTTTTTCCCCTGCAGTGTTTATGGAGATGGTTGGAGAGAAATCAAGATACGCCTTACAGGAGCACTTGCATCTTATAACTACACCCTTACAAGTGATATGGGGCAAACAAGATCAGGTAACTGTGATGCTCCAAAGCCTGTTTTAATTTATAGTTGACTGCCTGGCAGCTTTTGTCTCTAAAATAATCTTTTCACAAGGGTGTGTATAAACTTGTAATATGAAGATGGTAGCTTAAATTTCCCTAGTACAGTTTATGTCTCTGTGGAGTAACTGGAGTCCCAAATATTCATTGTCCCATATTTGTCCAGGTGGTGGATGTTTCTGGCGCTACAGTCATCACAGAGGTGTTGCCTGGGTGCAGAGTGGACCTGCTGGATAACTGTGGCCACTCTGTGGTGATGGAGAAGCCTTGTCGAACAGCCAAACTCATCCTGGAGTTTATTATCCTGCAGCAAAATGCCAGGAGTGGCATAAAGAAATCTTCCTGAACCGAAGACTTTGAAAATGTCTTACTATTCAAATTCATAATTTTTTTTGTATGGGTTACATGCTGAAGACATATACACACACAGCAAATATTAAGGCAGCAGAAAACACTCTCAATCTTTCTTTGTTTAAAAATAATACATTTGTAATCAGTAAATTACGTCATGAAAATAAAAGTCCATGGATTTCTCTGCATTTGTGTCCCGATGTGTGGATGTGTTTGCGAAGGCATTTATTGACCCATTGACCCACAGATTGTTGGGCCCCCGAGCCTATGCCTGGCAGGCCAGTTTAGTTCTGTGTGCGCGGATGTGTTTATGCAGAGGTGCCTGTCGTTGCAGCAGGACCTCATAGACATATATACCTTGACGCCGCATCCATCGCTGCTGGCCGCTAGAGAGACTTGTCGTAGCGGCGGCCATCTTGGTACAGGGCTGCTCGCCCATTTATTAACGAGACGCCCAAACTGTTAAAATTATTAAAAATCGTTCAACTGTCAACTTATCATTTAAAGATGATCAAATAGAAGACTAAACATAATATAGTTATTTTGTATTTCCCCGTGAATAATAATAGTTTGCAGCAAATTAACCTTTATGAACCCACTAATCCTAAATTAACAATTTAGATTTAGTTTTAATCATAGGGGAGAAAAGTCAAAGATAGAAAAACAAACAAAGACAGTAATCTACTGTTAAAGCTTTTACACGTCTTTGTGTGTATTTGAACTTGAACTGACTGATTTACAATTCAACGTTATCTATTAGCTCTTGTATTTAGTTAAACAAACATTTAATTTACCCAAATAGTCCTATGTAATGTCTAAAAGAGTCAAGTTTTCATACAGTCTGTGTGCCTGGAAATCGGCTGGAAATTCAATAGATTCTGAGGTTTTAATATCATGTAATACCGCTTTCCTCAACCAGAGCCTGTCACTAGCCCTGTAGCAAGATGGCCGCCCTGTCGGCACGCCTCTCACCCCCTCATGCCTCTACGGATGTCTATGAAGGACCGGACCTCCCCTCCTTCCTCCTTCCTCCTTCTGTGCGCAGTTTTGCTGCAGCCTGGATCCGACAGCAGCTGCCCGGTGAGACCAGCGGCAAACATCAATGACTGCCTGACTACCCCGTTATCACTGACCGACGGTAGGCCGCGCATATTGGACTAGAAAATACAAACAAGCTTTAAAGAGAATTGGTAAGGCCTTGATGTAAATGTCCATTTCAGTCTCAATCAATTCAGTTCAAATCTCCCATTTGTAACTGTAGCTACCATTAACGGGTTGCTATTCGTGTTAGCTTGCTAGCCAGAAGCTAGCAGGCGTTACCTTTTATCATTTCCAGCTTCATCTCTCATTGTATTTAAGGCGTCCTTTAAAGTGCGTCAACCAGGCGTCAACACTACATTTACTTACTAACATTTACTTACTAACTTGAAAACAAGTCTTCGTTGCTTGCTTTTGTCACTTTCTTTTATTTGCTTGCCCCCAAATGCGATAAGAATAGTAGCTATAAAACAAACATTGTGTAGCTTGCTTTTTTTTTTTTTTTAGGATTCACCTTGTTCAGAACTGTAGATGTGACAGAGACTTGCTATATGAGTTATCGTGAGAGTAAAGGGGGTTTGTGGTCAAAAAGTTAATTTGCGTGAGCTATAATTTCAATTAAGTGACATATTTCAGCTTATCAATACTGATTTACTGTATATACTCAACCATAAGAAATTTAAAGTTCATTGGTGAGCTTATAAGTATTTATTGACAAAAGCACCATCATCCAGTTCCACCTTTGCATCATAACATATTGAATTTGGAGAGAGAACTTTTAGTATCGCCAATATTAAATATCTTTGGTGGTAAGAATGATATTGCTAAATCATGTCTGCACTCATTTAGAAACCATAGATGGTTTCTAAAACTTTCAAACTGTTAGATTGATATTATTCATCAATGCTTCAATGATGGGAAAGGCCAGTGCAATTGTGAATGTCCATGTGCTCCATCCTCTGATATAATTGTCCTTGTTTGAAAGTGATTTCATATTTAAGTTTGGCAGGTTTGTGAAACACAGGAAGTGATCACTTTGTGAAAGCTGATAATACTCTGCACCGCGAGAGTGTTTGACGGTTGTTAGGGAAATGCAAATGTTTTGTTTTTTTCTTGCTTCAAAACATTTAGACTGTGGTGGTTTAATGATGATAGTGTTTCCATTCCAGTTCCTAATGTGAACAATTTCCATTTCTAGAAACTTGCTCCAAGTCTGAGTTTGAAATAATCTAACTCAACTGTAATAAAGAAATATTCATAAATATTTGAATACAACATAATAAGGAAACCATCTCTGTTGTAAAACATTTATCTGATTTAACATTGCTGAAAGGGATGGCAAACTCTAGGACTCATTTGGAAAAACAAGCAAACAAAGACATGATTTGACTGAGCCAGGCTCAGGCATATTCTGTCTGTACATTTTTGTTACTGTTAATGTGACTTTTTATTTTTTTACAGGTAAAATTAAGGTGAGCCAATCTTGTTTGTTCCAACTCTGTTTTGGTGCTGACCAAGTGGGTATTCTTCTACAAATGGATAATGGAGACTGGGGCCATAGGGTAAGTGGGGTTTGAAATCCATCTGCAATTAAAGCAATGCCCCAGAGTTTATGGTAAAAAAAAAAAAAAGTTCAATTAACTGTGCTGTTGGTTTAGCTTGCATTTATCCTAAGTTGTATTCTTAGACAAAGCAGTGCACATTGCCTTCATGAAAGTTATATTGATTTCTTGAGACAGTTTGAAATATTTGTGAACTCATACACACCTTTTGTGTATACAGATAAGTTTATTTTCCCCTCTACATGAATTTATATCAAACACACATTACAGTATGCTAGCTAATTTGATAAACTCTTTTCTTATAGATGACTTCTCCTGTTACCTTGAATGTGGGAGGCCACTTGTACACCACTAGTCTATCCACGCTACAGCGTTATCCAGACTCCATGTTGGGTGCCATGTTCCGGGGCGATTTCCCCACAACCCGTGATTCCCAAGGGAATTACTTCATCGATCGCGATGGAACACTATTCCGGTACATCCTCAACTTCCTGCGGACATCTGAGCTTACCCTTCCTGTGGACTTCACGGAGACAGACCTGCTGAGAAAGGAGGCAGATTTCTACCAGATCGAACCATTGATCCAGTGCCTTCATGATCCCAAGCCGCTGTACCCTCCTGACATTTTTGAGCAAGTCGTGGAGCTCTCTAGCACCAGGAAACTGTCAAAATATTCAAACCCAGTTGCTGTCATCATCACACAGCTAACAATAACGACAAAGGTTCATGCCCTGTTAGAGGGCATTTCCAACAACTTCACCAAGTGGAACAAACACATGATGGACACCAGAGACTGTCAGGTGTCATTCACTTTTGGACCATGTGACTATCATCAAGAGGTGTCCCTAAGGGTTCACCTCATGGACTACATCATGAAACAAGGCTTCACCATTCGGAACACGCGGGTGCATCACATGAGTGAGCGTGCAAACGAGAACACCGTGGAGCATCACTGGACTTTCTGCAGACCAGCTCACAAAGTTGAAGACTGAGTTACATCCCAGGCTTCGTGGGTGATGTAATTGTTGGATTTGTCTTTGTGTTATACAAATGATGGAGAGAAAAAAAAGAACAAAACTGACCTCTGTTTGAGTAAGGTATCATGAATCATTTAAAAAAAATGTTTTGACCAATTCAATGCACAAAGCTCAAAGTCCAGACAACAGCAAAAAAAAAAGTGAGGAAATGTGAATTCTTAATTTATTCAGTTGATCGAGCACAATACTTCAGCATCGGTGCCACCACTCTATATGTGATATTTAGCTTTTATTGTAAGGTCTTTAAAAAAATAAAAAAAAGTTTCCTATGAAATGGAAAGGCAATAAATATGTGGTTTTAGTCAGTTTGGGAAGCTATTATCATAATAATGCAAAAATTGTATACAAAGAATTTTATTTGAAAGAAAATTTGAGACTTTGGTGAGTAGTAAGTAATAAAAATGATTGTTAAGAAAGATCTAATATTTGAGACTCAGTGCCTAATTATAGTATCAGATTTTCTTAATGAAGAACATTAATGTAAATTTCAACAATAACTTTTGGGAACAAGTAAAAAAAGAAAAGGATTGTAAAAGCTGTCTTAAACTCAAGTCACAATTTGCATTCCAATGAGTGGGGAGTGTACTTTTTATAATTATGATTATCTTTAGTCCAGTAGATTTCAAGTGAGGGAAAATTAGTCTTAGATCCCTCTTGCACCCCTGTATGGTACTATTTCTGTACCCCCCCCCAGTAGTTGCATGTGTCTGAGTGTCTTGTTTATGTATAATGTATGTATATCTTGTGCGTGCTTTATGATATGTCGCACTGCCATATCAACGGTGATGTTTGGTCATCTCAGCCTAAATAAACCCATCTGTGTATTTCATATCTTTAATCAGCTTCATTATTGATTATTTTCTTTCCCAGTCTCATTCAGTGTACATTCTGTTCCAGTATCCAGCCACTTAAAGCTTCTTATTCACATGGAGAAAGTTCACTATATTTAAACCTATTGCAACAATTACATTTATATGACAAATGAATTCTCAGAAATATGTGGTGTAAATTTTGATTTGAGGGTGATCCTGCATGACAATGTTTAATAGAAAACCATTTTTGTGGGGGTGTAAAAGCTTTATACTTGGAGAAAAACGCATCAATTCGTTTTTATCCTTAACTTGACGAAAATAACGTGTGTGGTGCTTTAGAAAATTACACTCTTAAATACAATGTTTCATAAGCTTTATTTTTTTGACGTCTGCAACCCTGTAGCTCATCTAGTGACTTTATATACAAATATATAATAATAGAAGAATTAGTTGTAGCGGTAGTATTAATTTGCATATGAAGAAATTGGCAATGCTTATCTGGACTTGGCTATGGAACAAAGCCTTCAATCCATTGCCACTTAAATAAAATACGGAAACTAATATAGCTAACTATATAAGTGATATTCAAGACGGAATTTCATATATTAAAATTTAATAATTTATTTCACTAATACCTGCACAGAGCATTCCCCTATATAACAAATAATCCGTACCCGCCAATTTATTTTCCACATAGTACAGTCAATGCATAGCATTCATCGTGCAGCCATACAGACGCACGGCACAACCGGATATGGCGTATCTCCGCTAACGCGTTTGTTTTAAATGCCACGGTTAAGCTACTGCAGATTTCTCCTTAGATTCCAGAAAGCTCCGCCCGTTTTCTTTGCGCCGTGCCTCAAAGCAAGCATACCCTGTGACGTTCAGCGCTCTCATAACGTCGCAAAGGACATGTGAAAGGTACAAGCTTGCTCTGTTTTGAATCGTTTTCACGAAGCTGTAATAAAGCGTTTGACGAGACACAATTTGTTTAAGCTTGTTAGCCGCAATGTTTCAAAGGAGCAAAACCCTGAAAGATTTGTTGAACATTGTCCCTGGGAAACGGCGGCTTGGGACGTACAGGTTCCTTCCTGTTTTTTTCTGCATTGGAGGAGTCATGGAATGGATCATGATCAATGTCAGAATAGGAAGAGAGACTTTCTGTAAGTATAAAGCCACGCATTTAGTGTCTTCTTTATAAGCACTTCATAACCAACGTCATACGATATGAGGGACACCGTTAACTTGTTTGCAACAACAACAAAAAAAGAGTTAATAGAAAGTCTGTTCGTTTACTTGCTCGTCTTTCGCACTCGTTACTTTATTTTGAATTAAATATAAGCTATCCACCTGATGTTTCTTTACCAGGTGTCAAACGTTTTAAAATTTACGATGTGGTTAGTGACGTTTATGTCAGAACAACGTGTTGTTAACCACGAGTTTACAATT
>JAOXYM010000014.1:9597744-9612793 GCA_028567055.1 Leptatherina wallacei | reverse complement strand
TTTAGTCTGGACTCTGGTCTGGACTAGCTGACCTGAGTCTTTGGATCTAAGAGCTCTTATAGGTTTATATTCTCTGACACAGATGTATTCTGGGCCTAAACCGTTCTGGGATTTATAAACAATCAGTAGATTTTTCAAATCTATTCTCGAACTAACTGGAAGCCACCGTAAAGACTTTAAAACTGGTGTGATGTGTTCAGATCTCTTAGTTATTGTTGCTTTTTTTAATTATCTCCAAACAGTTTCCCCATTTTTTTCTGACATAAGGCAATTTCATCCAGACAGCTGTTGCTTACTGAATATATCCTCTTTTATGGACCATTCTCTGTAAATCCTCAAGATAACTTTGTGCTTGAAAATTCCAGTACATTAGTACTTCTGACCAGTACTTTATAATGTGTGAAAGTGTAGAAATGATGGTTCAGCCTATTGATTGATATATAAATATGTGGGGAAAAAAGATACCTAGACCAGTCAGTCTGGAACCAAAACCGACTTTTAAATTAAAAGTCATTGATCCCTCCCTTTACCCCATTCTTTAAATCCTATTTCTTCCCCATTTAGCAAGGTGTCTTGCCATGTCTACATCCCTAAATGGTTTAAGTTGCTGCAACATGATTGTTGTATTAGATATGTGTTAATAAGCAATTGAACAGGTGTTCCTAATACCTGATAAGTATATACAGATATGTTTGTACAAGGGCACAGCATCAGGGGGCAGAATATGACAAAATTCTTCACATTTGTAGTTTTTCTCTACCCTTTTTTCTTTACCTTAATTTAAAAGTAATAATTCACATGTAATTTATATATATATATAGTTATACAGAGATGATTTCAATGATGAAAACCTAAGAGAAACAATATGATAAAAACACATTGTCCAGAATACCCCTGTCACCATTTCTTGAAAAATATTTTCCGGTGAATGTTTTCATTTTTCAAATTAAACTTTCAAAACGCAGAATAACCTGTCTTCAGATATTGAAATGTTTCTAAATAACCTGCTAAAAGTTTGTGAGATAGATTTGTAACAGTCGTGGTCTAATAAGTGACTTAATACACTTCATATTGCTAAAAGGCTGGGAGGCTCCGCCTCCTCTAAAAAAAATTATGCTCTGATTGGTCATTTCCAGTGGCCTGATTGGGCAATGCTCACCATTGCACATGAAATCCACACCTTGTGCCAACAAACAATATCCAGGCCAAGTCAAAAGTTTGGCACACATAGTCATTTAAAATGATTGGCTTGATGTGTCCAAACTTCTTGACCAGTACTATACGTGTATATTTACATTTAGGAAATTTCAAAGTGTAGACATGATGGTTCAGTCTTTTGACTGATTTACAAATCCCTGTGGGAAAGAAAAAACAAAAAAAACACTTATTTGAACCTAGAGTTTTGGATGCATTTCCTGTATTTTGATGAAAATTAAATGTTTGGTTTCTTGACCAAGAACAGTAGTGGGTATAGCACAAGATAGAATGTCAATAAGTCTCAATAACTTGTCACGTGTAAGGTGTCTTGGTCTAATTATGTCAAAATGTGAACAGTCCAATGAACTGCTTAAACACAAGCTGTCATTAAACCAGAACATTTAGTGGTTTATTCATATGGTTCAGACACTTCTTTTTAAAATGTATTTTGTGCTCAATCATCTAGTCGGAGAAAATATTCTGATTACACTTCAGTAGTACATGTGTTTTCAAAAGTTTAGAGAAGGTCAAATTAAGTAAAGATTTGACTCCATTTTAGGTACATTCTGACATCATACAAAAAGCCAACGTTTTGTGAGTAGTCTATATAAGTTTATGATTAGTGGGAGCAACCATGTGGTTTATTGTTCAAGAAAAGCAAACACAAAAAAAATTCATGCTACGACTTCAATTCGACTACAGAGGTGAGGTCCTTGGAAAAAAAATTCTCGAAAGAGTCCAGAAACTTAATAACACAGAGACATTAAGCATACTTTGGAAAATAAATAAAGTTTAACTTCGCTGTCCTTAGTGCAGAAACAGCGGCAGCATTACGTAAGACAGATGTGTGGTGAGAAAGGAGGAAACAGAAGTGCCAGTGTAGCGGAAGTGGTACTGCCCTGAACGCTGAGCGAGACGGAGGACGGAGGTTGAATCGTCCAGAAAGTAAAAAAAAGGCAGGATTAAAAGTCACCAATTCTGTAAGTGTATTAACCTCGCGCATCTAAATATTGGACGATAATACCAAATTTTCATTCGTAGCTATCTGGTAGAAGGGCTGTTTTTATCGTGTCCGGTTGAATCCTGTTGAGAAGCCATCGTAACCGAGAGGCTAGCTGGGTTTTTGAAAGGCTAGCTCGCTGGCTAACATTAGCTACTAGCTAACAAGCTAACCGACGGTTGGATTCCATGACACTTTGTTCTGACAGGCTCGGCAGCCTGGGCGGGCCTTGATACAGCTGTTGAAAATTAATTAAACGTAAAAGCAGTTCACTGTGATGCGATAATTTGCTTTCTTTGGATTAAATACATTAATATAACCCTCAACATCCAAATCCATTTTAAGTAATTTAGAGTGGCCGTTGATTTTGGCTGGCCTAGCTATCATCGATAGCGGCAGTTAGACGACGGTGGCTAGCTAAGTGTTAGCCATTTCATTCGCTTTACGTTATCACGACAGATTAGCACAATACATTTCCCTTAATCCAGTTAGGCTACAACCTTCAATATAATTGAATGTAACATTTGAATCAGTTCAATTATTTTTTTTAAGTTAATGTTAACATTAGACACTGAAATACAGTAGCCCGCTAGCCCTGCTAGCAACCTAAGGGGAGGGCATTAAAACATGACGGAAGAAAGCTTTGGTTGATTTTAACGAGTGATGACTAAAGCATCATTAAACAAGTCAATTAAACTAAATTGCGTCACAAATGTTAATATCTAGCCATTTCTGAGCCTGCTTAAGAATCTAACCAGAACAAGTTTACAAAGTAAAGGACGGTAAAGGATTGGAGAAACCTGTCAACTAGCTAGCAGCTAACCTAAGCAAGTGATGTGTATGGCTGACCCACTTGCCCATGGGCCCGGTTAAAAACTTATCCTCACTAAACACCTAATGTTGAAGCGTTCTCCAAGAAAATACTTTATTAAATGCATGATTTCAGACCACAAATAAAATGACAGCTAAATGTTTAAGATGATTGCTACTGAGGGACTTTATACCCTGCCTATGCATAATCTTTCCATAACTTCTTCTAACTATGTGTTTTTTGTTCCCCACATCTAGAAAATGGATAAGAACGACCTGGTACAGAAGGCCAAGCTTGCTGAGCAGGCTGAGCGCTACGATGACATGGCTGCAGCCATGAAGTCGGTGACAGAGCAAGGCGCGGAGCTGTCAAATGAGGAGCGCAACCTTCTCTCTGTTGCCTACAAGAATGTGGTTGGAGCACGTCGCTCATCTTGGCGTGTCATCTCCAGCATTGAGCAGAAGACTGAAGGCAACGACAAAAAACAGCAGATGGCACGTGAATACCGGGAGAAGATAGAAACTGAGCTGCAGGAAATCTGCCACGATGTGCTTGTAAGAGTTTCTCATTTATCTGTTTTTTTTGTTGTTGTTTTTGAACAGTCCTGATTTACGCACTTATGACAACCTGTGGTTGTTTTTAATTCAGCAAGGTAATCAGAAACTGAAATTCTCATTTATGCTGTTCAGGGGCTACTGGACAACTTTCTCATTGCCAACGCATCTGCTGCTGAAAGCAAGGTGTTCTATCTGAAAATGAAAGGCGACTATTATAGATACCTTTCTGAGGTTGCATCTGGAGATACTAAGAAGGGTAAGTGAGAACATGTTGTTTTATGTTAGTGCTTCGGCACTGTGATTAAATCTGGTCTTTATGAAAATATTATTTGGGAAATGTAAAAGTCCCGATTTCCAAATTGTTTTAACCAAACTATACCTTTTTTTGTAGCATTTTTTTAGAAGGAAAAAAAATAGACTGCCATATCTTTCCAATCACCCCTTAACAAATGTTTTCCCAGCAATAGCTGTCTGTGTTTTTTCTTTTTAATCAAAGTGAACATTTAAACTTGCCCACAGCAATTGAATGAAATGCTTTGCATTCAACTTTTAAATATAGATGAGCATGTAGCATCTAAAGAGCTGGTCATATTTCCCTGGACCCAGTAGAAATTATAGCCAAGCTTAAAAGAAAGTAAATCCTAAACTTATATTTCACAGATTACAGTAATTTTACTTAATTTCTGTCTGATTTTAAGTGACTGAATAGAAACACAGTCATTGTAATTGAAATTACACAGTATATTAGTTGCCTTGCTTATTGTGCTGCCCACAGTTGACCTAAATCAATGAAAATGGTGAATTAACAATAATGTTTACTCTCTTGTGCTCACACAGATACAGTGGAGAATTCCCAGCAGGCGTACCAGCAAGCTTTTGACATTAGCAAGGGAGAGATGCAGCCAACACACCCCATCAGGCTTGGCCTTGCCCTCAACTTCTCAGTCTTCTATTATGAAATCCTCAACAACCCGGACAAGGCCTGCAGCCTGGCCAAGACGGTATGAAATTAATCTTAAAGGCAGTGTTTTAAATCAAGTTTCAGGTTATTTTTAACGATCTGAAGACGCAACAGGCAGAATGTCAGAAATACAAGAATACCATGCCAGGAAACTCGAGGATTAAAGTCTCAACCACTTCCAGAAAGTATTAAGAAGTTGCTATTGCCTAATTCCAATTTTGAGTTTTTTTTGTTTTTTCTTCTCGTTTTTTCCCAGGCATTTGATGAAGCCATTGCTGAACTTGACACTTTGAACGAGGACTCTTACAAAGACAGCACCCTGATCATGCAACTACTAAGGGACAACCTGACTGTGAGTTTTATGCTGCACTTTTTGGCTCTTGACTGATCCTGATGCTTTTTTCACAGAAAGTTGTAACATGTTTTTCTTTTTTCCAGCTGTGGACATCAGAAAACCAGGCAGATGAGGGAGAAACCGGAGACGGGGAAAACTAATGGAATTGCACTGTTAATCCACCTACACTCTTATCTTAAACACAGACAGCTTATATACATCCCCCTCCACTCCATCAGCCCCTCCCACTTCTGTATGACAAGCAGCCTGAATTGCTCCTGACCAACTAGTTTACCCCTCTCAGTTCACTGTGAGGTGACAGGGTAATTTTCAGTTGTTAGCAGATTCAGTCACTTTGTGGAAACATGTTGTATTGATTAGCGAGTCCATGTTGCTGTTGTTTTTGTCAGCTTTGTATGTAGGTCTGTATGTAGTGAGTGAGCAAGTGTGAATGGTTATGAATGATTGTGTGTATGTTTTGGAGGGGAGGGGGGTGTTGTGAATTCTAATCGTCCTTCCAAATTCCTTTGTCCCAGCTAGTTTGTTGTGCATTTTTCATCCCTTTTTTTTTCTTTTTTCTTTTTTTGTTACTTTTCTTATTTGTGATTCCTCATGATATTTACAGGTTTTATTGTATGGTAATTAAACTGGCAGTTGATTTCCACCAAACACTGTGATGGTAGGCGTTCCATTTCCTTCACAACCCCAGAACAGTTTTGTGTTTGAATTTCCAGACACGTACAATCCTGTATTCAACTAACTGCAATTCTGCTGTGGGCTCATACAGAAAGGAGGCAGGCTGTATTGTGACACTGACATCTTGGTGTAATGCTCCTTGATCATGTTCACAAATTCACAGTTTTAAAGTTCTAAGGGACCCCTTAAATTGTCATGTTAGATTTGTTCAGACATAAGACATTCCACATTATTAGGCTTCTGGAAACAGCAGTGCTCCTTTTTTTGTTTTTTTGAACCAAGTATGGATTGTCATTGTAGTTTTACTCACTGTTCAGGTGCTGCTTGATCTCAGTACTATGGAAACTGTATGTGCGTAAATGTGGTTCCATATATTTTGCAAGATTGACTATCATCTGTATGTAAAACCTAAAGTAACCTTTTATTGATGTTAATTGAAATGTCTTGCCACACTGTATCAACCCTGCTTGCAAAATATTCCTCTTAAAGCGGTTGTTTTCTCCAAAAAGATTTTGTGCCTGGCTTTCTCTTGCGGCCTCCTAGTTAATTTCCTTTAGATAGCTACATCCCTTTGATGAAAATATAACGAGTTTAACCACAAAAATAGTTCAATCTTGACCTCAGTTTGTACCCAGGTGAATTGATCTGCTGTGAAAGATAGTTGTGAATGATCGCCTCAAAAATGAAGTTGTTTTAGAAGGTGGAGAAACCCATTTCATCACTTTGGAAAGAAGCTCAGTGTCACAATACCATGTATCACCACTACATTCCACATTACTGTAGTTGAAGACACCATTCCACATCATAGCTGGCGGTCTGTTTACTCTGACAATGCTCAAATGAATTGAAATCTTTTGTTGGGGAGAAAAAAAAACATGTCAGTTCATTATTATGCTTGATGAAAATGCAGTTAGTGAATGTGGAACGAAGCCTGTCTGTATATCAGGTATCTACATGCTTTGTTTTTACTGACAAGTCTTATGGCTAAAATTTGCTTCTGTAACAGTCTATTACCCAGTGCACACACGTGGTTGTGAAAATTTAGAATAGCTATAAAAAGCAGTGACGAAATGGAGATAAACAATGGTTGGTGTAATTCTAGCTTTGTGTTTATGTATCTTAAAACCATTCTAGTTTCATTATACATGTAAGAAATAGGAAAGTGTCAAAGAACATTCAGTGAAATAAAGTTTCGTTTAAGATAAGAGGCAAACTACGTCTTCATTTCTGTTCACATGAAAGCCTTGGAAAGATATTTAAATGGAAAGAAGAAAAAAAAGTCACTTCCAAGCTATGATTTCAGTTATTTTCTTTTAGATGCAAAATCTGTTCCGCTTTTTGTTACCCAGCAGGCAAAAGCAATTAAATTTGGACAAGTATATAAATAAGAACTAGTAAGAGCGTTCAAAAACTAGAACTAGTTTTCATCGCGGAATGTGACGTCCTTTAAAAGCTGCCTTCTCACAGCTTAATTGAAACGTGCGAAAGGCGTGCAGGTGTTTCAGGGTGATAATTAAATCAAAACAACCTGGCGCTCGTGTGGAAAGTGTTCACAAGCTGTAGCACTGAGAAGTCCGACGCCCTCGCTTAAAACAATGTAAGTTTATCTAGTCGACGTACACATTTCATGGAGCTTCAAGTACGTTTCTTTTTGTAAAGCTGAAGTAGTTTTGATGTGAGGTGCATTTACAATACGATGGACGAAAAGTTATAATTGTTAGCAAAGAATTAATCCCGAATCCACTTTACTTTTCTTTGTATCCTTAAACTAAATATTAAGTTCGTTAATGAAGTTGTGCCATCACTGGATATATCATTTTGGCGCCTTTTGTGAGGCCTTTGCATATAACGCTATATTTGCATTCTGGTTTTCGGCCACACATTTTCTCCCTTGATATTGCATGTAGGCCTATAAATGGGATTCCTTCACGCAATCCTGTTTATCTACTTGGTGCACGGACACCTGCAACAGAGTTATATTCCTCAACGTTATGGCCTCTCAGCTCAGTTACTTGTTGGACCTTTTATTTAGTACCATTAAAATAAATGGCACCGTGGATTAAGGCTTTGATTCATGTCCAGCTTTTGTTTTTAGAAATGTTTTGAGTAGACATATTTGGATGTAGTTGTCAAAGTTAGTGAAGGACTTAACAAGCAAATAAGTTTATTTGTGCCATTGCTTGAGGAAAAGGAAATAAAGGGTAGATGTGACTGAACATATGATCGAGTCACATCTGTTGGGTACCCTTTAATTTTTGACTTTTAAATGTGGTAATTTTGTTAATGAAGACATGGAGAGATTAGCTAAAAAAGAAACAAAACAAACAAAACGTTTTGCAATTTTTACATTTTGTGTTTTTGAGCCAGAGCAACATAAAACCACAATGCAAGACTTTTTTCTTTTCTTTTCTTGGTCTAGCTGTTAGCACAAGATGAACAGCAGTGGACCAGCGTATCCTCTCGCCTCCTTGTATGTTGGGGACCTGCACCCTGATGTTACAGAGGCCATGCTTTACCAGAAATTTTCTCCTGCTGGACCCATTATGTCAATTCGAGTGTGCCGTGACATCATTACCCGCAGGTCTCTGGGATACGCCTACATAAACTTCCAGCAACCAGCTGATGGTATAGCTCCCCATCTGCATCAACTTACACTTGAATCACTTGGGTAGACAAACTTTACTCTGGCACCACAACAAAATGACATGATTCTGATTTATGGGGCCAAAGGAGGGTGGGTATGAGACCTTCACTTTGCTTCTTGCCAGATAGCAGAAAAACATGTAGATATTTCCCTTCTCTAGCTGAGCCATGTAAGCAACATTTAACACTTATTTGGATTTAAACTAGGAAATGGATTAATGGGCACCATTTTATTTAACCAGGAAATCCCTCTAGACCAGGGATACTCAATTCGGTCCTACAAGGTCTGCAATCCAGCAGGTTTTCCATGTATCCCCGCTCCAACACACCTGACTCAAATTAATGTATCATTGTGCAGAACTTGATTGGCTGTTACGTCCATTTAATTTAATGCAGGTGTGTTGAAGCAGGAACACATTTAAAACCTTCTGGATTGCGGACCTCGTAGGACCGAATTCAATATCACTGCTCTAGACTCTCATTTCTTTAGAGAGACCTGGCCAAGAAGGCATGATGTATAGCAGTCAACACATTTTAAAATGGTACACAATGAAACGATTTGACAAAACAAGTCAAACATGATGCCAAATGTAAAACAGTAAATGTGTTGCAATAAAATCTAATGAATTTTGGCCAATGCTGCATTCAATGTCATGTTTTAGTCACTTTAGTCAGAAAAGAGCTTGGAATTGATCTGAAATCCTGAAGTGTTAAGTAAAATTCTGAGTAGACTCTTACATGTTAGTTTTTTTTTTAACCTTTGTTTAAGCGGAGTGTGCCCTGGATACGATGAACTATGATGTCATCAAGGGTCGGCCGATTCGGATAATGTGGTCTCAGCGTGACCCAGGACTCAGGAAATCTGGTGTGGGAAACATCTTTATCAAGAACATGGATGAGTCTATTGACAACAAGGCGCTGTATGATACCTTCTCTGCCTTTGGCAATATTTTGTCCTGCAAGGTAAGTGATATGGGCCAGAACTGTGTATGAAGTTAATGCTTTACATGCCAAATATATATTTTTGTATATAATGTGTTTTTTAAGGTTGTCTGTGATGAGAGAGGATCCAAAGGCTATGGCTTTGTTCACTTTGAGACTCAGGAGGCTGCAAACCGTGCCATTGAAACAATGAATGGGATGTTGCTGAATGACAGGAAAGTGTGAGTGGATTTTACTTTAGCAACTTCAGTATTCAAGCACTGACAAAAAAATGTATTAGAAAATAGTTTAGGCATAGAGCAGAGCAGGATATATACATGGTACCCATTTTTAAACTGTTTGTGAATACTGATGACTCTTAAAGATGCCACAAAATATTTTGAAGATGACTTCTTTGTGTTTTCTTGCTCAGTCGAAAGGGAGGTAAGCAGTTTAAATCTGGCACTGTGAACACTGACTGTTTCCTGTGGAAAAAATGCCAGTTCTCCCAGCTTAGGTCAGCAAATAGGTAGGATCTGAGTCTATCTTTTTATTTTCTTGTGTGTATTGTGATTTTAGGGCAAAGCAGTTGACCTATAAAAGCAAAAACCTGTTAAGTAGGTTAAAGACCGTTTTGTCTTTAATGTTATTTAAATCTTAGGGGTGTACTACAAATGAAGTTTAACACAACCAGACTTCCTTTGCATCAACTGGATTTGACAAAAAAGAGGGGACACAAACTCTCCATGCATGGGTAACTGGTACCAAAATGGTAACTCTAATCTTTCTTTAATTCAAACTTTCCACTTGAGGCTCTGTGTGTGCACTTGCATTAAAAGGCACATTTATACATCATTTGTCACTGTTTCTTAAAATGCACTTGAAGCCTGACTGCTCATAAAAAGGGCAGGCTGTAAAAATGGATAGGTGTGAATAATAATATAAAAGTCATTCTGCTGGAAGGTAACACTGCTGCTACAATTAATGTGGGAGAGGATTAACAACTGGAAAATTGTTCCTTGTGTAAAGTGGTCAGATAAAACATGACCGCTTTTAAGTTTAGTTTCACAAAGCTGAATCATAACTTGATTTTTAGGATGTTTGTTTGGCTCAGATAACATCTCATAATGTAGAAATGACCTTAATGTCAGACCACATCAATGTGAAAAATTTTTGGACACTTTTTTCTAATCTATTTAAACATATGTAGCCCAGTCTGGTTTGGTAAGAGAATGTTTGGTTCTCATGGTAACAGCCTACAGTTTGTATCACATTTCTTTTATCGGATGCCTAAAAGATGTCATCGTTTTATGTTTTAAATTGTGCAACTATAATAACATTTGATTTGTTTAAATTCATTGACTGACTGGTTTTTAAGTTGCTGGAAACTGACTTTTTTGTCAGTAATCTCAATCTGACTTTCATTCAATATTGGTCAACAGCTTTAAATGTGGCTATAATATCAGGCATCATTATAGCTTCAATGCTTCTGCATGATGACATTAAATGTTGGTCCAGTCTGCTTTTGCTCGCAGTGATATGATAGCGCTTTTTACCGAAAATGTAATTCGCAACTCTGATCATAAAGTGCTCCATAGCAAGTTCTGTGGTGAAGAGAACCACCTTCATGGTTCTCTGAACACCTTGACTTTAAGCTGTATGGATTTAGTTAAACCATTCATCATCCTTACTTTGAAGTACACCCCTCTTGTGTTCTTAATGTTAACTTTTATGGTCTCTTATTTTTCTTTGACTGCATGATGTAGCCAAAGATAACAGATTGTGGATTAAAAAAGAAACCAAAAACATAAGTGACTTTCCTGCTTTCATCCCTCAAATTCTTGTTCCCCTGCTTTCTTGGGTTTGGTTCTTTTCCCAGGTTTGTTGGCCACTTCAAGTCGCGCAAGGAAAGAGAAGTGGAGTTTGGCACCAAAGCTATGAAGTTTACCAACGTCTACATCAAAAACTTTGGGGAAGACTACACTGATGAGAAGCTCAAGGAAGTCTTTTCTGCTTTTGGTAATAAGATTGCTTCTGCTAGATAAGTTGACTGACTGAACCAGTGGCAGAGCAGTTTAGTCACTATGTTTATGATGGTTCTGTTGGTGCTGTCAGGGAGGACCCTTAGTGTGCGGGTGATGAAGGACGAGAAGGGTCGTTCACGAGGGTTTGGCTTTGTCAACTTCGGTCACCATGAAGATGCCCAGAAGGTAACTTGTACCAAGTTTCAGTGTTTTCTCATGGTGGACAAGTTTGGATGTGTGTGATGGATATTTCCAGTAATAAAAATCAAATGGCTTGTAACTTTTTTTTTTCTTTTTTCTTACTGCAGGTTGTGTTTAAAAGTATGTAACCTGTAGGAGTTTAATGATGATTTCCTTTAGAGACAACATGCTGATGTTCCTCTTTCTTGTTTCCCAGGCTGTTGATGAAATGAATGGGAAGGAGATCAATGGGAAGATCCTCTACGTAGGGAGGGCTCAAAAGCGTCTGGAGCGTCAGGGGGAGCTGAAGCGCAAATCTGACCAGATCAAACAAGACCGCATCCAGCGTTATCAGGTGCTGCTCTTTTGTAGCTGTGCAACAAAGAAATTTATATATGGTGATTTCTGAATTACTTATTTTTAACAGAATTGTATTCCTCCCCCCCCTCCCCCAGGGTTGTTTGGAGTTAATTTTAATCACTAGGGATGTTTTAACATTCCTCTGTATGGGTAAAATGTCTGCAGACTTGAATTAAATAATAAATGCAGACATACTCCACACACAGACTGTGCAGGTCACAGATTTGAAATTTTTCAAATGTGCATAAAAGAAACCTGAGACTCTGGTGGCAGAGCAGACTTTACAGTAAAACAGTTTATATGCAAACATAGACCACTAACTGTATGACGGATGCTTCAAAACAGTAGTCATTTTTTGAAGGAAAGGAGAAATAGTTAGTGGTTAATGTCACAACGATCTGTGACGGACAGTGACATTTACAGGAAAAACGCAATTAAAAGACCTCAGAACCAATGCAGCAGCTCTCAATTTTCAGAGGCAATTGCGTACAGTGTGTGGATGCTGACTTATTTTTTCAGTTATCTGTATATTTTAGGATCAAATTTTAAACCGATTTTATCTGTAACTTCTTTGCGTTTAGACACTTTTTTTTTTTTCCCTTTTTTCCTTCAGTAGTCAACAGCCAAGTGATCAGCAGGTTCTGATGATGCCATTGTCTTGTTCAGGTCCACATTCTGAGTCACTTAGGTCCTTTTCAGTTTTCCTGTAGCCACTTCTGTTTTCTTAGCAGTTTGCTTTGTGTTGTGTGGTGCTGAGATGTTAAAAACAAAACACTTAAAAATTTTTTTGTGAATTTTGTTTTATTATTTTCTCCCCTGCCATCTGCAGCTGTTGAAGCGGATGGGTAATTTTACTCTTGAGATGCTGAAAAACCACTGATTTTTATTTATTTATTTTTTTTAAAAACTTTTTTTCCAGGGGGTGAATCTGTATGTGAAGAACTTGGATGATAACATAGATGATGAGAGACTCCGGAAGGAGTTTTCTCCTTATGGCACCATCACGAGTGCAAAGGTAAACGTATTAATAGATTCTGTCTAATAACCACTATGTTGTGATTAAATGAAATGACATGTCGGCCTCTGAAGAGACCGACATGTCTCGTGCAGAATTGACTCATCAAATTGACTCTTAAATTTACTGTCTTTTGAAGTCAAAGATGTATTTCATGGCTTTTTTTGTTTCATTTGGTGTAATATAAATTTTTGTTACTCAGGCCTGCAAACATAATGTTTAAGACACTCTGACATTGAGAATGCAGTGCAGCATTTCAGTTATCTCATTCTGAGATGCAGTGTCCTCTGGGGGTTTGATGATTACTTGTGCCCAACGTGGGCTTTCACCCTCGCCCTTAACTTGCTGATTTTCCTCCAGATGTCCTTCATTCCCTCCAAATTTTCCTTAACTGTTTTTAAACATTCATGATTTTTGCTGACTGGTGATCCTATGTCCATCCTTAGTCTTCAAAGTTCTGCTTTTTTTTTTGGGACATTTTATACCATATAGGGATTGTTCACCTGTCGACACCAGCGGTTTAACAAGACTGGGGGAGAATTAAAAACATGATAAATATCCTGTTATTGTACATTTAGAAATGGAAAAATCTGCAGTTAATATGCGATTGTTAACTTAGGCTGCGATGGACTGGCGACCTGTCCAGGGCGTACCCTGCCTCTCGCCTGATGGTTGCTGGGATAGGCTCTTGCCCATCCGCGACCCTGAATTAGACTAAGCGGTACAGAAAATGAATGAATTAATTAATGTTAACTTGGGACACTCGTGAGATTAGTCGCGGTTTAAATATTTTGACTGAGAGCCCTAGTATTCACAAACGAAAGGAACTTGACGAGACCAAACATTTAGTCTTTTTCTGATTTGGGGTTGGACTTCAAGACACTTTATGGTTGGTTCAGTGCCAACTACATTACAGTCCTTTTTGTTTCACCATAGGTGATGACTGATGCCGGCCAAAGCAAAGGCTTTGGCTTCGTCTGCTTCTCTTCACCTGAGGAAGCAACAAAAGCTGTAACTGAGATGAATGGGAGAATTGTTGCAACTAAGCCGCTGTATGTCGCTCTGGCTCAGCGGAGGGAGGAGCGCAAAGCGATTCTTACCAACAAGTACATGCAGAGGCTTGCTACTATGAGGACCATGACCAGTCCGATCATCGACTCATACCAGTCTGGATACTACATGACTGTGCCGCAGGTATGAATGTTGGAACAATGGTAGAGAGAAAAAAGTAACTTTTTACTTTTAGTACATTTTGAATGTAAAAGCAGTGATTGTATTGTTAAACTAGTATTCAGAAAATGTGTATTTCTACTTTGATGTGACCATTAAATAAAACTTAATTTAATTGAAGGTTTCAAGTCAATTTGCATGTTTATATATATTTGACTTTTGTCTGCAGCCAATTACAAAAATGTGCTTTCTATCTGCACTCCTAAACACTCAAAATGATCCGGTGCTTGATGTGCATGGCTTGCAGTTAAAACGAATACTTCTCTTGCAGCCTCCCACTCGCTCCTACTACAACCACAATACTGTCAGCAACATGAGAGCAGTGCCTCGTTGGGCAGGGCAACCCCCGAGACCACAGGGTGAATTTCTTTTATCCAGATTGGGATACAAGTGGATTTATTGTGTATATACAGTATAATGTCTAGCTAATGTAATGTTTTTAGGCCAGTACTCAACCCAAGTTGTCGGTGGTTCTCTTTCTCGTCGTGGATCAACCACCATTACAACAGTCAGACAGGCTTCCACCCAGGCTCCACGCGTTGTAACCTCCACACATAAGACAAGTACCTCAACTATAACAGTAGCATGAAAACCATTCTGCTAAATTGTCCACCTTTTTAACATGCGTTGAATAAAACAGTTATTCAACATGTGACATCTGTCATCAGATAACATTGGGACACAGACTCTAGGAGGACGCACTGACATGCCTGCTGGGCTCAAAGGCGGTCAGTACAAGTATTCGTCTGCTGTGAGGAACCCTCTGCATGTTGGTACCATACCTGCACCTATGGCGAGACCACAGGTACTGTTATGTGCTATACCGTATGTAATGTCTTACTGTGGGAACCTTATGAGCATGTCAGAGGAGAGAAAGTTGTCTTAGGCAGAGAGGGGCTGATTTGAAATTGGTAGAAATCCAGTCAGTCATAATGGCACCAACTTGGAAATATAAAGCGCCACGAAAAACAGCCTCTTTAAATGTGTTAAAGGAGACATATTATGCAAAAATCACTTTTATAAGTCCTTGGAATAGTCTCTTCCAATGTTCTAAGTCACGAACAGACCAAAAACTCCCATAAAAAACAACCGCGGGACACACGCGGGCTGTACGTGACTT
>JAOXYM010000014.1:9576565-9597644 GCA_028567055.1 Leptatherina wallacei | reverse complement strand
GTGCCAAGATTTAAATGATATATCAGAGAATTGTTTAAGATTGGGAATAAAGTGCATAATATGTCTCCTTTAAGATGCAGTACTGTTGAAGATGAGATGAGTTTTGAGTTGAGCAAAAATACATTGGATAAAATTTCATGGTGCTAGTGTCTTTGCTCGATGTACTCAAGGTGGTTCCTGCACCTGTGATGGAGCGACCAGTGCACATTCCAGGCCCAGAGCCGCTCACCGCCTCAATTCTGGCTGCAGCTCCACTCATGGATCAGAAACAGCTTCTCGGTGTGGCTTCTGGTTTTTCTTTTCATGCAGATTAAAGCAGCGTTTATGTATTTGTCTTCACTCCTCTCTTTCTGCTGTGATGCACAGGGGAACGTCTATACCCCCTGATTCATGCCCTCCATCCAAACCTGGCTGGAAAAGTCACTGGGATGCTGTTGGAGATTGACAACTCGGAGCTGCTGCATATGCTTGAATCTCCAGAGTCCCTGAACTCTAAGGCATATTTATGCTCAGCCCATCATTCTTATTTGTGTTGATGATTTGTGAGGTGGCACATAAGTTGTGTCCCAATTCAGGGTCTGCACACTTTGAAGTGCGCAGCCTACGAAAGGCTACAGAGTGGCGTCTGTAGGCCACGCACTTAGAAGCCGTTTATTCGTTTGTGAAATTAGACAACCTAATTAGTGTGTGAGAATTTCTAATAGTGCTCCAGTCCCCTGTTGCCTTGCAACCTTCAGACAACTGCATTGGAAAAAAAAATGGAGCAGGAAAGTTCCGGTTAAAGTCTAATTTTTAAAATTAGTTTCAGTGGCTGACTTTAAAAAAAAATTATAGCCAGTAGACACTTAATTAACCACTTACAAATCCACACATATTAAATATTACACGATTTTAATGCCACAGTTTAACAAACTTAGTTTCTTTTAATATTCTGTCACATCTCTAAGGTAGAAGAAATACTTACTCAAAAACGTACTCCTCAGCCCTTTGCTGCTCATTCTGTCATCAGAGCCGTGGCTCTGCCTTCCATCTTGTTTGAAATGAATTATGGGAGAAAAGAGGCCGCGAAGGATACACCGCCAAGTAACCTTCACTACAGGCCAAACAGCGCGGGTTGGTAGGGTGGATTCGGAGGCTTTTGAATTGGGACAGTACTTGTGTATGTATGTAGCCGACGAATCCCCACTTCGAAGTGTGCAGACTCTGAATTGAGACAAAACTTTTTAATGTTGTTATACCATACACTGAAGGTCTTTAACAGCATTTACTATGATTGGAGCTTGCCTTTCTTGAAGTGATGTTTCATACAATTGACTGAAATTTAACACCGGGTTCTGGTGTAAAGAGGTTGATCATATAAATTATCTTTGTAATGCTTGACTTGATTTGTAGAAATATATGATTTGATGAGAACTGTTGGTGCAGAGCATTGGCTAATACACATTTCCTTCAAAAAAATATTACTGAAAAATCATTATCTGCATTTAGCCAACAAGTCAATTCTCCTCCTGTGTGTGTGAAAATGTAAACTTTTTCTCTCTTTTGGTCAGGTGGACGAGGCCATTGCTGTCCTGCAGGCTCACCAGGTGAAGGAGTGTTCTCCAAAGAAGTGAAGCCCTTTCAGGTCAGCAACAACTTAACAATCTGTTGCAACACGGTTGCTTACGCAACAGGCAATATCAGACCGTCATATTTGAAGGAAAAATCTGGGATTTTTAATCAAAGGGTGTAGCATTTTGTGTATCTTATAGATAAAACAAGTTCTTGCTAAATTATTGCGTAGTTGTGAAATTGTTTTATTCAATTTTCAGAAGCTATTATTAAATTTTATGTAACAAGGAAAAAGCCACACACTCCAAACTTAAGATAAAAGGTCAAATGAAAATGTCCTTAAATCATAACCACAAAAATGACCCAACTACTGAAGATCAGTACAAGATGTTCATCTGAAAGTGAAAATAGGTCAGTTAACAGCTACACACACCAATAGGCACTGGCAAAATAAATCCTATTGCTGGAGATATAGTTTATACATTATATTGGAAGTTTTTGAGAAAAAAAATAGGCTAAACCTTTTATTGTATTTTCTGGAACTTCTCAATCTCTGGCTGAAATATATAAGCATCACATGTAATATCTTCAAGTAACACAATATGCAAAATATTATTGGAGTGAACTTGGAACACAAAACCTAATAATGAATATTTATTTCTACAGGCATCCTTTCCATAATGTTGGCAGACACTTCTTTTAGATACAGTCTGACATCTGGTTGTACTTGGTCATGTTTAATTGTCCAATTATTTATATTTCAGCTGTTTAACACTTGCTGTTGATGCAGTTTTCAGTCAGTGTGGATCTAGCTGCAAAAATATTTTGCTCTTATTGAAACTTGGTACCCAAACTCAAGGGGAAACTTTACCCAAGATGAAAAATCCCATAGATTTTCTTCAAGATTACATTTTAAGTGTACATGGTGAAATTTGACGTTTAATTCCAAACTTTCCTTTTTTTTTTCTTTTTGACTGAAATTAGGGGGGTGTTCAAAATTGATTTCCAGTGCTCCGGCCCTGCTAAGATCTGGTGCTAACACGCATCCTGGCTGATTGAATTGCAGTTACACTGATTACTTGGGCAACATTGCTTGACAGTCTGCAAACACATCTGCTGGGTCACATTGAGGGACCACCTACTCTCGTAGCATGAGTCCATGCAAATTGCAGTTTCTTCCCAATTTTGAAAGACCCATTTACTTTCAATTTAGCTTTTATTCTTTATATAATTTTCTACCCTTAAACTGTTCAATGATTCTTTCGGTTGAGATTGGCGCAAAGTATCTAGTCATGACCCATTCTTGTGTGGATAGACTAAGGCCACATTCACACACACAAAACAGGTTTGTTTCTTTTTTTTTCTTTTTTTTAAAAGAAGTTTTTTGTAGAGAAGAAGCCTATGAAATACAGAAACACACCAAAGACTGGGAAGATGATGTGGAGCATGCACAGATGCAAACTACAGGTAAAAAAGCAGCAGCAGAAGAGGGAGGTCTACACTAGTGCTCTTCCACAGACATGGCTCTGGTTCTGTTCTTGAATTTCAGAACCTCTGTGTTTTCTGGTCAACCAGGCTGCGCTGACGTCAGAATAACCAGAACCAGAGTGGGCAGACTTTATTCTGCGAAAGTAAACATCAACAGCTTATTGATTTTGTCCTGAAAGTTGATGGTTAAGTTCTCAGACTCCATTATAACTTACAGTTTCTCAAAAGTCAACGATGGGCTATATTCAGATGACAGAATTTTATAAGATGTTAGGATGTCAGTAAATTGGAGAAGAGGCAGTATTTGGTTGGCTGCTTCAGTTGTAGCTGGAAAGATCAGACATGTAACACCATGTCAAGCTCATCCTCCACTTTCTGAAGCTTATTGATTTATTTGGTCTGCTGTTTGTTGATTTTGTTTTTAAATTTTTTTGAAACTGTAATACACCATTTATTAACGGACAATGGTGTGAAAGGACTCTGGGGTGATTGTGTCACAATTGTATAAAAAGATACATCTAGGTCAGGGATCCTCAATCCTGGTCCTTAGGGACTCTGGGTCCTGCAGGTTTTTAGATGTTTCCCTGCTCAAGGGCCTAAAACCTTTTTCATAGTTGGTCCTCTTAGGCACAGTCCTGACACTCACCAAATAACCTGCTGATTGCAGAATCTTCCAGAATGGCACAAGTAACGTTTATGTCTTTGTTTACCTCTCTATCAACTTGAACACACTGGAAGTCTTTATTTGGACTTGAGTCTTAAATGCTTAATTACAGATTATCTTTTTCATGGAATTTACAAAACTCAGACTTTTGTGGAAAATGTAGATCATCTGCCTTGTTTCACCAAAGTTCAGATCACCCAGGATGCATAATTACACCAGGTCTAAACTGGGCCTCCAATGCTTGCTCTCAAAATGTAACTATTTTTTTTTTCTTTTTCTTTGCAGAGGGGAACCCGCATAAACATTTCTTTGATCCCAATGATTCAATAACTGCTTGCTTTAGGGTAAAATATATTAAGATTTTTTTCCTACTAAAGACCTAACCATATAAATTTTGTTTCTAGGTGTTGTCAAGGTCCTGGAGGAGAGAGGGAAAAAATCAAATCTGTACAATTTTTGGCAGAGGGGGAACATTTTTTGGCAGGGAATTGAAAAAGTTGTGTGGATTACGATGACGGTGAAAAGTTTTTTGAGATTAAAGCAGTTTTGTTGTTGCAATACCTTTTGTTAGAAGATAAAAGTTTTCTGTATATGCATTAAACCTGTCTTGTGTCATTTGTTAAACACAAAGGTGAATGCTGCAGCTTTCTGTAAGGTTGTAAAATGTTTTCAGACTGGTACCCTCCAGTACCACATTTAAATCAGGAGAGGAGGAAGACATTAAAGTCAAGCAGGTGCTTGAGCAGACGGACTATTTGTGAACCAACCTTGTACTTGGGCTCATAACCCCCCCCCAAAATATTCCGTTTTGGCTCCTTATGGCTCTATATTAGTCTTTGTCAGATGAATGGACTTGTAAAATGTTTTCCTTTTTTAAACTAAATATAAGGATAAAAATGTGTCTTGTTAACCCCTTTTTCCACTGGGCGTATTGGAAAAGAAGGTAGATGCCATCAGATGTTGGTTTGGGATTAACTAATAGGCTAGTATCCATGTAACATCAGGACCAGGAGCCTAGACCAGTGGCACAATGAATATTTGTGCTTTTCACTTCAATTGTTGGTGGCTTTAATCTCATGGTTAATTTATATTTTCCTATAGTAAAGACATTGTTCTGGCTATGATGTGGTTGAAGATTTTCTACCTCCATGCACGGTAAGGCAAACTGTTTGTAAATTAATGTGAACAACCACTTACAATGTGCCAAAAGTGATTTGTATAACTCAAATGACTAACTTTAAAAAATAAATAAATTAAAAAAAATCCATATGACATATAAGTAGGGATGGCCGATATTAATAGTTTTGCAATTGCCGATAACGATATCATTTTTAAAAAAAAGTTAAGATGATCAAACTCTATACTAAATTAAAGCTAAGGTTAGCAGCATTAGCTTCCCGCCAAAGTTTGTGAACCTTTTGGTTGGTGGTTTTTTCAGATGATATATCAAACTGATGGTGTTGAATCATTTGATGAAACGTCCTCCTGGCATTACTTTGACGTTACAAGTACTGCATACTGCTTTTCCATTATCTTATTTCGATACCGTGAAAAACTACCACACTGCTGACATTGCTTATCTACTTCAGTTAAACAGCCCACAATGCTGCCTCGCTATCACTGTCACATGTCCAAAACAATACTACATGGCCACACACCCCTCCTCCCGACACACTAACGGCCGGAAATAAATATCTGTTTATCGGCCAACTTTGACTTATCGGACCGATACTGATATTTTAAAAAAAATTATCAACATCTGCCGATGCCGATATATCGTGCATCCTTAACATTAAGTTTACATTAAATGAAAAGTATCCCACCTTTTGCTTACCAGTACAGGACAAGTTTGGAAAAGTCTCTTACCAATATCACTTTTTTCATAGCAAAATCCAAACACATTGAAGGATTTTAGTTCTGTTAGTCATTTAATCTATGAACAAAGATCTTGGCCATCCAGATCAAATGTCAGGCATTTTTCAACTAGAAGGCAATGCAATGCAATCAATGAAAGCAAATTGTTTTACAAATTTTGGGAATTATTGCAGTATTTGGCTTAGTTGTGAACATTTCTGTATTTGTTCAACTACCATCTGAACAGATAAACAACTCCGGGTTCAGTTGTAGGGTGCAATGTTTGTGTATGACAGAGACTCAGTATTTCCCAGACTATATAAATAGTCTCACTGCAAAAAAGTCTTAATCCATTTGACATGTTACAGTTAAGTCACACAGTGTCGCCTTACTAGCTTCTGATGCTTTGTACCATATTATAAAGAAAACAAAATCTCCCATAATAATGTCTTAGTAATGTCTCCAGGTTCAACATTCTCACCTAATCAACGCAGGAACTACCCACAGTCTAGTATGAAGGAAGGTTCTCAATGTTCTCCCAGAGTGGAACATTTTTGAAACAAGGTTTTTTACGACCGTTAAGGTATCTTAAGATTTTTGCTTGTTGCTCGGGTCAAGTAATGTCCCATGGGGTTTTTTTTGTTGTCATTTTGAATTTATATCCACATGAAAGGCGAAATGCCAATAAAACACCAATTATAACTCCTAAACCAGACATCATATAAAGACAAATTAACACTGCTCATCACTTTGACACCAGGAATCAAATGTAAAGGTCACTAAGATGGTAGAACCACTCATTATTGAAAAATTTACTTTATTATTGAAACTTAAAATAAGTTTAAAATTATTTTTTCAGTCCAAGATTTCTCCCTTGCTGTTGGTGTTACCTTTGGAACCAATAAAAGCCTGAATAGTCACATTTCCAATGAGGTACAACTTGTAAGGTTTGTGCTTTCATGGAATGAGGGACAAAGCTAAATGTTAAGGAGTGACCAATTTATAATAAGAATTTCAAACAAATGGCTGCCAAAGAAGTATTATTTGCTATACTACTACTCTGAATTTTTCTTCAATAAAGGGTGGTTCTACCATCTCAGTGACCTTTGCATGATTCCTGGTGTCAAAATCATCGGAAAAGTGTTCATTTGTCTTTGTATCGCATCTGATTATAAACATTGGTGTTCGAAAAAACTGTAAATCTGTCATTCCTAAAAATTTGCATATGTACCTCAGAGGAAAGGTGAATAATCCGGCTTTTTATTGGTCTAAAAGAAAGCACCTACCGCAAATATTAAAGGAGAAATTATGGACTGAACATATATTTCAAAATGTTTTTACTCATTTACTTAAAATACATTATTCCATGGACACGAGTGGTTCTACCATCTTAGTGAACTTTCCATTTGATTGCTGGTATCAGATTGATCAGAAAAGTGTTAATTTATTTTTGTATATCTGGTTAGAGTTATGAAAATTGGCGATTTATTGGCGTTTTTGCCATTCATGTGGATATAAATTCAAAAAGATCACCAAAAAAACCCCATCGGAAAGCAGGGAAAAACTATAGTTTGAGGCTGTTCTAAGAATTTTGTGTTTTGATTTATCCAGTAAAACAATGACATAATTTTAGGTTGCCTAATTATGGCCAACCGTTTATACACCTTTAGTCTGTCCAGCGTCACAATGCTGGACATTAGGATCCAACATGTAAATGTAATTTTAAGGGAAAATAAAATACTGATTAAAAGAACTAAATATCATTCCCAGAGTTCAACTCGAACAGAATTCCACTGCTGAGTGTGAGGAAGTGTGCCTTTCTGTTCATTTAACAATAAACCTTTGTAAAATGTAATTCTTAAAGTAATCACATTACCTGGAAACTTGCTTTCGTGAAATAAGCTCTTACAAATCGTTCTACTGGTCAGTACATAAAACATAAGGGCTGGTTTTCCTTCAATCCCGAAATATGAGTCTTGTTTTCTTGTGCAGTATTACTACCCAACAAGATTAAACTATGGTAAAAAAAAAATCTTAAAGGAGAACCTATTAATTCCAAAACAACCTTCTATTAAAACCTTTTTGAGCAATGTCGTAAGGATGTATCTAATATCAAATTTGTCTTTATTTCCATTTTATGTGTGATGTGTAGACCTAACAGCAGAGTATTCATGAGTTACATTTTCCATGCATCTTCAATGTTATAAAATGACAGCCAATAAGTTTAAATGCGACTTGTAAAAAAAAATAATCTTAAAATGGGGTCCAATGCAGTTAAGACTTTAATCAAACATTTAAAATTGATCCTAAATTGACAAACTCTCCCAACAGGGGACAAAAGGAACATAAATTGTGAAGTTGCCAAATTTATTGGAAGCCTTCATACAAAAACAAGAATTTATGGCTGTATAAAGTTACAAAGGATTATTGTTGACATTTATATACTTTTGGCATTAAAGGCCTAATAATCCAACATTTCTGTAATTTTTTGTAATGCGTTTTAAATCTAAAACTTGATTTAACAAGCAGAAAAGACTAATATTTAAAAACAGACCAATAGATACCTGCAGATTACTTCTCAGTGGTAGTTTACAACACAAACCCACAAAAATTGAAAGCAACTTTAGAAATAAAAGGAAAAAAAAATATATCAAATTTTAAATGGTAAATGTGAGGCCACTTTATTACACACAGCCAACTAATTTCGATGCATCTGCTTCAATGACATTTCTATGAATGCAAACATATGTATTTACACTGAAATATGTCTCAGACTATCGGCGTGTTGGCATCAGAAGTTGCTTTGCTGTTACTGAATCAGGGAAAAGGTTGTGGTAGGTTGGTAAAGGAACGTAGGCAGCAGTTATCATTTTACCTGGAAGGAAGAGAAGATTAAATCAATATTAGGGGAAAAAAACCTCAATATCTGTCTCCTTTCTGTTGATTGCACAAAATTGACATTACATACCTGCAAACCAGCGTCCATGAAGTGCATTTACAGTTGCCATTGCTGCAGGTATAGAGGGACACTTCACGTACACATTTCCCTGTGAAAGTATGGAAGAAATGGTAACAACTGAACAGGATATTGATAAAGAAACCTGCATCCTGTCTATATGAGGTCTGAAATAACTTGTGTATTCTGAATAGACTGAAAATTTAACAAATCCTTTATACTTACTTGTGCAGAATTCTTATCAACATAGATGTGAACAACTCCCCCATGCTTGTTGCACTCCTCAATCACATCATCTTGAATTTCAACAGCCCAGCCAGGATCATTTTCTCTAAAAGGAGAGGGTGGGATAAATCTGGTTACTTCAGAAACTGAGAATAAATGTATTACTTTAGTTTTAAACAATACTAATATGTCCATAAACATACTGGAAAGTTTGGCTGACACTAATAGTTTCTCTTGATTCATACTGGCTTGTCATGAATTGGAGTATAATTTTAAGCAAGTTTGGACAAATGCGAAACCGTGTGAATGATCATTCCCTTACGCTTGTGGGTTGAAAAGGTTGGACAGCTGAAGACAGTGTGTGGCCAGCGGCTGTGAAGGGAGATTCAAAGCTTGACTTGGAGCTGGAACTGTCAAAAGAATAATAAATCAGTCGGTGAGTTTTCCCAAAGGTAAAACAACGATGTAGTATCATGTTGGTACTCACCTGCTGGAGCACTCATATTCCCAAAGGGCATAGACCCAGTCATCTGTAGAGCCTGCTGAGCTGCAGGAGGGATCTTCAGACCAGTTCCTGTATAGGAAAAGAGAATTTGCAAAAGGTATGCAGCAGGTGTTCCAGGAGTGGACATAATTGTAATTAAATTAACAAAAAAGAAATTGCAACTATCCAATGTATCCAACGTACCCTCTGCTAACCGAGCCATAAGCTGCAGACGTCCTGTGGTGCCGAGGTCGATGCCAGTTCTCTCTAGCTCATCATTATCCAAGAATGAACTAGCTGTTGATGAATCAGAGCGCTCTGTAACATGCCCCACCTTCATGGGACGTCCAGCCAGCTCAAAACCATTCAGCTGTTCCAACGCCTTCTTTGCACACTCTGCATCTGCAAACTGCAAAGAGGCAAGAGGTCACTGAGTCAACCTGGAGGCCAATACTGCAGCACTGTCAAATATTACAAATTCAAGTTACCGAAATGAAGCCATATCCTTTGGATCGCCCAGTTTCGCTGTCCATCATGAGTTGAATTCCTTCAATCTTTGGAAACAAAACAACAGTAAATATTACCGTGATAAACAAATTTACACAAGTGAGTTAACCGATTTGTGAGGCTTGTTCCTGACCTTTCCAAATGGCTCAAAGATCCCTCGCAGCATTTCTTCAGTGATGTTGAAGTGAAGCGAGCCCACGTACAGCCGCATTGGACCTGCACTGCCCTTCTGTAGATTATTAGCTGCAGCTGCAGCCCTGTTTTTTTCTGCCTGTAAATTCATGTAGAATAATGAAATGCTTTGGTTACATAAGAAAAATAATAAAAACCAAAACGTTTGTCTTAATTTGTGCAAGACTAGTGATTACCAGGTCTACTTTTAATTACATTACTGGTTAAAAGTTTGGTGCACAGTCATATGTAGTAAAAATAATCTGGCTGCGTTATATGTGGATAACATTACAACAAAGTCAAGACACTGACCTGAGAGGCCTGGACAATGATGGGCACTCCTAGAAGTCTCTGGCCAGTGAGTCCAATTGCCAGTGGAACAGAAGATGATTCCACAAACTCTATATATGCGATACCCTTCGATCTTCGAGAGTTTCTGTCAGAGATTATGCGCACATCTCTCACCTATAAGGCGAAACAGTAAAAAATTCAAAAATAATTTATTCTCAGATTTATGTCAACTTGGCAAGAAAAAAATCATTTAAATAAAATTTAACTTACTTTTCCAACAGCTGAGAAGAAATCCTCCAAGTCCCGAGCTCTGATTCTTGCAGCAAGCTGCATGCAGAAAACTGTGCGGGCATCCCTCTCTTCTGGTGTTAGATTGTCAATTGGTTGCCTTTGGAGGAAAAAGAAAAAAAGTCAAACTTGAAAGCTTGAATTAAACACATAAGTCCATAGACTTTCACTGCATAGAAGATTTTGAAAACATTGTCATGAAATGTCTGAAACTTCACAGTTCATCTTACCTGACTGGACTCTTTTCTTTTTTAAAGGGGCTCCGACTTCTGGACCGTTTCCGGCTAGAAATTTAATAAAAAAAAAAAAAAAAAAAAGCAGCAGCAATTACTAATTTTTTCCTAAAGTCTGTAATGTGAACAGGGAGCATAAAGATCAAAAATGTTTCTTCACATAATAACTTTAATACAACTCAGCTTTAGCTGTTATCTTCAAAATGGATAATCTAATAACTGAACACAATAAGATGAGTGAGAACAGATGTTATCGTAAGGTTACTGGATTGCAGCAGACTAATGATATATCAGATAAAATCGTGAATGTGTTGCCTTTAACTCAAGAGGTCACATACATGGGGCTCCTGCGTGCTTTGTAGCGCCCAGAACGATCCTTGCTCCGGGAACGACTACGATGGCGCTCCTTGCTACGGCTGCGTTTTCTTTCTCGGCTCTTGCTCCTCTTCTTGCTCTTCTTCTTATCTTTGGATCTGCTTCTGCTTTTCTTTTTTCTTGAGCCTGGGCTTCGACTCCTGCTTCGGCTCCTTCTCTTCCTGAAACGCACAACAGTGAGAAGTCAGTTCCAGCCATGAGCCAAATTCTGGTAATATGAATGTGGCTAGCAGCATCAAGGAAAAGAAATACTACTAACACCAACAAAAAAAAACCCAACCCTTTCCAACAAAACTGATATTGTAACTGACAACAGTAATTCAAAGCTTACTTTTTGTTGTGCTCATCGTGTCCGTTTGCATGAGAGGACTTGTTCTCATCCTAAGCAAGGTTTATAGAAGAACATCATGAGGACGTAGATGAAACATTTCAAGGCGTCAAAGGTAAGGGGGGGTGGGGTGGGACAAGAGAAAATGCAGAATTTTTTCAATTAATAATTATAATAATAATACAAACTTCCTACTGTCAAGTCTGGACAGTGTGCTTCCATCACCCCAATAGCTTCCCTTCCCACTCTTGTTTCTTTATTTTTACAAGGCTTCTCAGTACTTAATGCAACAATGCAAAATTAAGGGAGAGTTTCCAACATATTAGCAGAGTTTAGGAAGCTTTGACAATTGTCAGGCCATCTCCACCCCACCCCCCCACTCGAACAGGTCGTACCAATGCCACTATTTGTGCCTAATCATGTGACCACGCATGGCCCATGGCCACTAAAAGAGATCCTGTGTGGTTGGTGTCAGTCCAGTGATCTTCACCCATTTTCGTTCTTGGACTGTAAGAGCTCGATGCCACCTCTGTCACACATCTTGCCCTGAAGCAAACAGGGATTCACACTTCTTAGTAATATTGACGCCCAAGAAAATAAATAAAAAGATTAAATCAGCCACCTGTTACACTACCATAATCTGCAGTCTGCATTATTAATACGTACAACCTTCTTACTTCAGATGGGTTAAACTAGTGAAAATGCATTTTTATATAAAACAATGACACTAAAAAGATGTACTATTTTACAGTAATTCTAAATATTGATATGTTGTTGTGTAGCATGCAATAAAATCAAGATGCTGATTCACATTAAAGCTGACTATGGCAAAGAGGCAGTATTCATATTTACGAGCAAAAAAAAATAAAATAAAAAATAAACATATAGAAATATAAAACAAAGACTATTCTTCTGTTCAGATAGCTAAAACAAGAGTCCATGTCCAAAATAATTAAGTTTGTGAATGCAATCTGCATTCAAGATTTTGTTGCACAGTACGTTTGCAGTTAAAAGTATAATTAAGTATTTATCTTTAATCTTAAAGACATACAAATTAGCAAATGTTTACAACAAAAGCTGGATTACTTCCATGAGCAAATTAGTTGGGGCTAAAACAAAAAAAATGTCCCTAATATATTCTTGCTAAAAACACAAAGCTGGGTAAATTTCTATTGCCATTTTTCTTTTCTTAAAAAGATAAAACATTGAAGACTGCAAATTGAGGATGAGTGTCAACATGCCGTTTGTAAATCAGAATACTGCCTCCTTTGCTGGATAGGTAAAGATGGGCTTATCAACCACTGGCATTCACCTTGTTGCAACCGAATAGGAATTGGATGATCTAGGTTGAATCTTTTAGTCCTTAAGTGAACCACAGTACATCAGTATATGCGCAATAACTACCTTCCTTTTTTTTCACAGTTCACAGTGGAACCAAAGATGAATTCATGGGAGTAGAGGTGAGATATCATTAGGGAAGTCTATAAAGAGAGATAGATGTGGATTTATTGATAATTCTGTATTACGTTTTAATACTTAATCACACCACACAACAAGTTAACTTTTTCACAATAGCAAATATAAAGAGCTAGTAGAGTACAACATAACAATGATATAGGCCTCATTTCTGTAACTTTCAACCCACCTTTCTGTATGGTGCTTCCAGCATGGCCTCAACGTCAAAGTCATCAGCCATGTTGATCCTGTAAACAAAGACAAAGAAAAAAAAAATACAGTCACTGCTATGCCCATGAGGACTATCAAAAAGGCCAACTTAAAACGCCCGATGAAAATAAGAGGCTACATATTTTAAGTTGTTTTTCTCCTTTCAGACTTTCATCACATTTAAGCAAATCCCAGAACAATTAAGCTAACAAACTATTTGATCAATTTAGTCTATGTGGAATTAGCAGATTTAAACAAAGTTTAAAGAATGACTTTGGAGGTTAGCAAAGTCACACACGCGTTGAACTCGACATGAAGCTAATGCTAACTAGCCACGTCCAGAAACTAGATCTCCGTCGTTTCAATTTCAGCTCGATTTAAAGTTTGTATCAATAAACTACGATAACCACATGGATGATAAAGGTATAAATAAGCATGCAAAAATGTGATTGATAATAAACAGACACCCCCATTACTTAAAAACGATTACAGGGGCGCAGATTGTTTTTCGCTGAAAAATAGGCGTTCAGTTCACAGTGCCAATATGGCCACTAACAGCATTTCCGCGGCAATGAGCTAGCATAATTAGCAAACAATGACGTTACCGTCTGAAATTGATGAAATGAAGTGCCAAAGTCAAAATATCACGGTTAATATGCTGCTCAAGCGATTCCTCTCGAAGTATATCTCTTCGCAGGATACAGAGAGCTAAGTTGAAGTCACAATATTCGATGTTATGTAACCTTTGTTCCGCCCCAACTATTAGCGACTATCGAAGCAGGTCGTGGCCTGACACCCTCCTTCCGTCTTCTTCGTCTTCTTCCTCTTTGATTCCTTTTACTGCAGCGGCGACGGTGTATGTTTTATTACTGCCGCCTATCGAAGCTAAGTCGCATTTACATGCACAATTCAACAGATGTTGTATTATACAGACGTTGAATTGTGGCAAATAGCTCGACAAATAGCTGAGAAAGTACTTCACCAAGAGTGAAAAGGGGTTTTGTGCATGCTTTCTCTGTAATCTGCTCTGTACTTCTGACAATGAGCACATCCTAATCAGCTCAATAGGGTGTCTTTCAAATTCGATTTTTCCACAAACTTTGAATTTCATGAAGTTATATTGCTTGGTTGCAATATTGCTACTTTGGCGGTGGGGGGTTAATATGACATGAAGATACGTTGCGTTTGAAGATAATGATAAAGAAGACCTTACGTGGGAAGATTTCTCCAAATCAAGTGTACGAAGTGTTGATAATAAAGTCTTTAAATTATTTGCAATTGAAACAAAATTTGGGCTTGCCCTGCACAGCTTTTTAAATCTCTATGTAAATTCCCAAATAACTTTAAACCTTTCATTTTTATATTTTCATGTTTTGGACTTTACATTTATTCTTTTAAAACATAATCTGTAATCTCTTAAGTAGTAAAATGTTTAGTGAGCTTGAACCCTAACCCATCATCCTTTTAAAGAAGGAAGCATAATAAATCCATAAAATGTAAGGAGTTAAATATTAAAGAGTCCTTGTGGTGTTGAGTGGCTCCAGTTAAAAGGGGAATAGAGTAGTAGGTTAAGTATCTAAATATCTAGTGTGTAGTCTTATTCAACATATGGGATCAAAACATTTGTCTGCTTATGAATAAATTATTTGAAATGTTTATATTTCCCATATTCTCGTACATTCATGTTTCGTTAATATCACTTTGTCCTTTTTAAATATCCTCTGTACTGACTTCATATTGTGGGCATATTTTCTAATTTAATGTCTTTATATGTGGTATTTGATTTTATACATCTGTATTCAAAATTTTACTTTAGTGTCAGCAGTACCTTCGCCTAATTGACTTCCTCGTGCATCAAATTCATTGTTGAAAAACAACCCAGTGTTCCCCAATTTTGCCTGTAAAACACAATTTAGACCACAAACAAACACGGAAAATCAATTTTCTGAATAATAATAATAAAAAAGGGAATTGTGTTAGTTTGACAGCTCTGTGTTGTAATCTAGTGAATATTAAGAATAACTGTCTACTTCTTTGATATCCAAGTAACGATATAACCTGAGATTGGTGAATATGTGATGTGTAAAGGAATGATTGGGAATTTGTTTCAGGAGAATATACATGATTTTATTGAAAATCCTGCCTGAGTGTTTTTTCTCTGTGTTTGAAATATACTCTAAAGCCATACTTGATTCATCTTCCTTGTCAGAACACTGAAGGAAAACATCACACTTATTATATGCAATCCCCATGGCAGCATATTTACAGTGTAATGGATAAAAACATTGAATTTATGATTTGTGTAACACACACTGTTAGCAGCACAATAATGTCAACCTCAGAAGAATAAAAACAAATCAGCTAAATGCTCTGACAGAACTTGAATGTTGCACATCAATCAACAGAATCTTCTGCAGTAATGGTGTTATGTGGTTTAAGCGGCGAATCATAGTCTTGAGGAACCTCAAAAAACAGCTCATCATCAAAACAGTGATCATCAGAAGGTGATGCAAGGTACGGCAGCCTCAGCACATAACCTGTAAGGATGCCTCCTAGTGCTGACAATCCTATTGTTAAGAAGATGGCTGCAACCTGGAAAACAGCCTGCTCCTGGGCAGTCCTTGCCAGACCTGACCGTATACCTGGGATCAAACTCTTTAGCTCTTGAAGCATAGGGTCTCCCTCTGTTGGTGCTCTGTGAGTAAAAATCTCATACAAACTGGGGCCGTAAACCTCTTCATCAGCCATCAGTATTGCACATATCCCAGCAGCACATGATATAAGTCCTGTAAGTCCGTGCAAGTTATGTATCCCGCACTGATCCTGGATCCTGCAGTGCCGTGCTAGGAAGGGGCTTAAGTATTTGTAACCCAGCATGCATGCAGTGGAGCCCAGCATACCCAAAATGTATGCAGCTGCAGGTGATATCATCATATCCACAGAAGCCCCAACTGTCACACCTCCTGCCAACGTCACATTCTGAACATCACCCATGCTGAGTTTACCATTTTTGTTCAGCATCACAGAGAGAGCAAAGGCTGTGAGTGTAGAGGCACTAAGGCCAATAAAGGTGTGGATGATGGCCCTGTGTTGGTCATCCCCTTTCAGAGTCAATGCTGAGTTGAAGGAGGGCCAGAACACCCAAAGGAATAATGTCCCCATCACAGACAGGATGTCAGACTGGTAACTGGTGTTCTCCTTTGCATGGCCTTCATTTAGACCAGGCCTGTACAGCACAAAAGTGACACCCAAACCAAAATAACAGGCGAAAAGATGAATGAGAATAGAGCCTCCAGCATCATTGATCTTTAGATACTTCAGCACAGCCCACTCTGTGACTGCAAACACTGGCACCTCCAGCAGAGCCATGACAAGCAGCTGCAATGGGCTGGTCTTCCCCAGCACTGCTCCGAAAGATATCAGCACCACAGCGCAGGCAAATTCTGCATTTATGAGATTGATCACGCCCAGGTGGATCTTACCGTCATGGTAGAACTGGAAGTAACCCTGCACCAAAATTGCCCACTGGATCGCAAATGTTGCAGTCAGAAAGTTAAAAACCATCCCCCCAAAGCCATACAGTCGGAAAAAGGCCAGTAGGCATCCAAAGCCGAGGAATATCATGATCTGTATATCCGTAAAGAAAGGGTAGTCCCTGTACACCGCATTGTGCATGGGATTTGTCTGGTTGGTCTGAAAACGGGCATCAGCATGCTCATCATAGGTGACGAAGGCTGCATACAGGACAACAATAACCACCTCACTGACAAACACAAACAGAGGTAACTTCACTCGAAGGATGGTCGATCGTGTCTTCATCCTGATAACTCTGTGGACCAGCATTAATTTCTTTCGCAGCCAGGATCACCTTTGTTTAGATATTAAATGTTAATGTAAATGGCCAAGGCTGCTGTCACTCAGACAACACTAATCCCCTCCCAGAGAAATGCAGCAGCATGGACTTTGTCCATTGTAATAAACAGTTGTGCAATATCAGCATTTTGTTTTCATTTTTTTAAAAACAAAAATCTGAAATATTTCTGTGAATTTCTATTGTCACAAAAAATATATGCAGATCTGAAATTAAAGTGAATTTGTTATCAGAGTGGTAACATCATTACTTAATTCACCAAAACTGGTTGTTTGGTAGTAACTATTGTTAAACAGCAGTCAGACCTTGAGGTGGCTGACACTGCTATCACCAACAGAATTTATGATCATCGTCACTTTCTTTAAAAAAGTAAAGAGGTCAAAGGAAATTCTTCTCAGGAAAAGAGTGGCTCTTTTTTGCCATACTCCTCCCAAAAAAGAAATTTACCCCAACAAGTAAATAATCAGTACCTGAAAATACTATCCTTGCAGTAAACCAAGGTGTAAAACATCACATAATATTCAGCTTTTTATTTTCTTCTTTGGATTTTGTGTGTTCAGTACAATTTTCTACTATTGTGATGAATTCAAAGTCTGCACACGGACAACTATAACGGACTGAACTTATTTAGAAAGCCAGCTCCCGGGGGTGGATCTGAAGAATCTATTTGCAGCAGACAAGATGAGGAGGAGGGTGTCAAACCTCTTTATCGCAGATGCCTCGTGTCCTCTAGTTACAGCCAGAGGAGCAAGCTTGTGCAGAAGCTAATAATTACTGTTTGTGCTATTGAAACTCACAGAAAGTCCTTCATTCAATTCCTGTTTTTGTGCATTATAATTTTCAACTTTTTAATTTCTAATTGGCAGATGTTGCTACATATTTACAGCTGGGAATACAAATGTTATACTGGTCTGTTTGCCAAGTTTTCAATACAACAAAGAAAACAAAACAGAAAGAATTTAAAAACCCTCTCCAATGAAGATCAAAATTGGGTAACACTTTACAATAGGGACCACAAAATTTGCAACTCAGTAACTAATGAAGAATGAATCAGGGAAGAATGATTCATGAATGATTACAATTATGTAATCATTCATTAATCAATAGATAATCAATCCGATGTCACTGGAATACAAAGCTTAGGTAATCATTCATGAATCATTAGCTCCTTATTGGGTTTTTAGTCCTTGATTAACTGACTATTATGTAATCATTCACTAATCAATAGCTGATCAATCCAATATGACGGGAATACAAAGCTTAGGTAATCCTTCATGAATCATTCTTCCCTGATTCGTTCCTCATTAGTTACTGAGTAACAAAGCAAATTTTGTGACCCCTATTGTAAAGTGTTCCCTGAATTTCTTACCTTTTCCATATTTTTTTTCTGTGTCACAAAACATGAGAAATATCCATCATCAATACTTTAGCATTCAGCACCCCATATGTCAAGTAACCTGTATGTATTATGTATAATACTGGAAGACCCAGTCCTACTTACTGGATGAGGCATTATGGTTCATTTTCATGGAAAACAAGAATCTAGCTAGCTAGTTAGTTAGTTAACGTAAGGTGTGTTTTACTCTTGTTGTAAATGGCAAGTCTAGTCTGTTCAATTTATAGCTGTGATATTAAGAAAGCAGAGTTTGTCTTTGCCACTAAGCTAATCATAAAAACAAGGATGCTTAACAGCTCACCAATGAGAAACCAGAACTGTGGTTACTGTTCAAAATCTATGGCTAAATTATGACAGAACAACCCCACTATTAAAAACGGTCAAGCAGAGGTAGCAGAGTTGCAGGACATAGGGAGATAGTGTCATCTGCTGGTGAGTGAAGATGTTGACAGGCGTCGGGGACAGATTTTTATTGAAGTGAAAGTGTGAAAGTGTAGTCATAAGTCTTTTAGGCCATGAGAGCATTTACAGTGGCAAAAACTTTGATTATAGTCTATAAATGATCAGGAATACAGATTCCCTTTTGGTGGACTGATAACTGCTGGAGTGGAATTGAAACTTTTTGTTGTTTTTCTCAGTCGCTTTGGTGCATTTCTCACAATAGAATTAAAATTCTAATAACTTTTAGTTCAAACTCCACAACAATTAGTCATCTGTGCACATCAGAGTAGCCTTTCTCATTCCATTGATCAAACTACAAATGCTTTTGGACATGTAGCTTTTGCTTTCATACATTTCTCTGCAATTTCATGACATTATCATTATCAGATGTGATGTGGATGAAAATATGTGGCCAGACAGACAGGAACGTCTTGATAAACAGGAATGATTTATTTATTTATTCATCTAAATATTATTTTTTATAAAGGAATGATTTAGTATGTTTAGTTACATCCATTACAATAAAATATGTGTACTGTTACAGCAGTATATTGTTTTCAGTTGTGCACTTTATCCAAGGGTTGATACTTTGACTTTGTTATATAGAAGTGACTGTAGTGTGTTTGTTGTGGCTTTTTTGTTCTTTTTTTCCATAATCCTGTGAATGAGTTACTATAAGATGGCAAAGGGCGTATGAAGTAAAATGTGAATCAAATATAGTCTGTGTCATGTATTCAGTTACCCTACTGAAACAGTAACATGTAACTTTACTGTAGTTTTCAAATGGCTGTTCATCCAGTGTGTAGTGCTGTCTTGAGCATTTTCAGGTAGTGTCTCCGAAATCTGACTTTTTTATTTTCAAAAACACTTACAGATCAGACTGTCACAATGAAACATGACTAAGCCATTTGAGTACCTTGTTGACGACAGAAATTTTCATTTTGATGGCTCTGACAGTTTTAAATATTGGCTTTTGATATATATATGTTCAATATATTTTGAATATTGTTTTTTGTCTCGGTTCTGCAGTTTGTTGTTTTGGGAAATGGACTATCTGCTGTGGAAATGTTAATTCTATTGTCAGAAATGCACCAAAGCGACTGAAAAAAACTGTAATCATTTATTTAAAAATGTGAAAACATTTAAACGAACAATTGGCCATGAATCTTACAGTACATTAATACTCAAATGTTGCACTTTTTCAGTGATAACAGCCCCTGACCTCTTTATTGTCAGCTATACAGAACAAAATGCAGCAAAAAATACCAGAACAGATGACAGATACTTGTAGCTGTTGTATTAAAATGATTTAATTTATTGCATTTTGTTCAGACATATAAAATGGTTTCAGCAAGCCATTACGTCCTGTTCAAAAGGAGTGTTTCCTCTCCACGGTTGCCCGCCACCTCATGCTTGTTTAGGATTGGTGATTAAATCGAAGAGAGCACTCAATGCAATCTGTTTCCTTAGGGTCGCAATTTTTCTTTAATGAATTGACTTATGAACACAGTTATTACAGATTAGACTGATATGGATAATAGTTGGACTACAATGGAAAGATTTTAACTAGACTCAATCTTCAAAACTACTCTGCAATGACTTTGCCATGGGTTGGTGCTATACAAATAAAATTGAAATAAATTGAATTACTTGTACATGAACGCAAAAGATATACTAAAACCTAAAGTTTTTGTAATATTTTCAAAGACATAACAAACTTCCTATTTTATATCTACAAATTTTTAAACTCACACGGTATCTAAAATCACAGCTCTTCATACAAGTGTCTCTCTTCACTCTATTGCACATCTTCAACATATTGGAGAGCGTCCTCAGAGAAATGAGTGACAGTTTCACACAGACATATAGCACACACTGAGTGAGAAAGTTTAAAAACTGTGACTTTAAAATTCTGCCAACCACTGACCTGCATGATTTACCTGTAAAACAACACCATCATTAAAACGAGATACAGTAGATTCTTTGTTGTTGCTTTAAATGTTACACACACACTCTTGTCAAGATTATGAGTCAAGTGCTGATTCCTCTGTGCAGACTTTTACCATTAAGGTAATATTTCTGTGTGTATGATGAGGTGAGGTTTTTCATGCTGTATGTTAAAGCATCAAAGAAATATGTGCACAATAAATTAAAGGATAGAATAGTTCTAAGTAATGTAGATCAAACAGCACTAAAGGGGCCGTGGGGATTAAAGCAACTATATACAATACAATCATGTATACACTTCTTTCATAAGCTATATATACCGAAAAGACTCTTTCCATAATACA
>JAOXYM010000014.1:9550433-9567913 GCA_028567055.1 Leptatherina wallacei | reverse complement strand
GATAGATAGATAGATAGATAGATAGATAGATAGATAGATAGATAGATAGATAGATAGATAGATAGATAGATAAAGCAGAATTAATTAGTTAAAGCAGAGGTCAAAACTCCTTTTCAAAATTTAAGTATGTCTCTTAAGTCTCTCTTTGTGATTTGTCCTTTAATAAAAATGTTTTTGCTATGATGAATCATATCCTGGTGCCTCAAATATTATAATTTCATAATAGATATATTTATCTTTTACCTTTGAACAAAGAAAAAAAACTTGAGATGCAAGATACAAAGGGAATGATTACAAAATGGGACTGATGAAATTTGTAGTTTGTTTTTTTCCACAAGGATCTCCATAGGGCACCTTTAAATGACATACCTATTTTGGAAAATCATTATTTACACATAAACTCACCAGTGGTAGAACTTAAAGCGTGGCCTCCAGTTCGGTGTCCTCAGCAGAGTCTGCAGGGCGCAGGCAAGGTTGACGAACATGTAGCACATCAAGAAAAACCTTCAAAAAGAAGACCAGTGAAGAAAAGTAAGACTGGGAAGATTTTAAGTACACTAAATGGGCTCAGTAGTGAATTCAGGTTATCCTTACATGGAGAGGATGGGGGCAACTGCATCCAGGGAGGCAATGATGATGCCAATCTCACAGATACTAGCTGTGAGTAGGAGTGCCCAGGTGGGCTCCCCATTGGCTTTGCCATGTCCAAAAACCTGCATTAATAGACATTTTAATCATGAGACGCTTCTCTCTGCAGCACAGGACAAAACAAAATACACAAGTATCTAAAAAAGCCCTGGCTGATTTCTTTAACTGTGACTCTGAGAGTACCAAAAAAGGCAATGGATTTATAAACTACTGTACAAACATGCTCACTCTAAGAAAAGGGATTATGCCATCTCTTGAGATGGCCTGAAGCAGACGCGGAGCTCCTGTCAGACTCTGAAGCCCTGCTCCACATGTGGAGAAGAAGGAGCCAAACACAATGACCCATGGAGATGGCCATGCAAGGGTGCCAATCACCAGGTTACCATTGACACCTTCCCCGAACCTGTTGAAAGAAGTGAAAGTTCAAAACTAAAACGACACATTAAATGTTAATGTTCAACAGATGCTCAGTAAGAAAAAAAATTAACGATCATCATCACTGGTTCTCTTAATCAGTGATTGAGAGGTTTGCAGCATTTTACGTCGTCAGTCGAAACACATAAATCCCACCAAGAGGGAAGAAACAATCTTTACATCATTTTTTTTAAGTGGGGTTGTGTGTTGTATACAATGACTATAAATATAGGTTATATACTTATTTCAACTAATATCAGTATCTTACCTGTTAGTGCCCCCTGTTTGGGGAATCAGATGGTTTAAACAGCAGGAAAGCTAAATTTAAAAGCTACTGCTAACAAAAAAAGAACAATTTTCCCCATCCAAAACTATTTAAACTTGAAAAGTTTCATAGAGGCCTTTGAGCGAGAGAGCGAGAGCGAGAGAGAGAGAGAGACAGAGACAGAGAGCGATGTATTACCACTGCATTACTTTCAGACAGCTGGACACACAGTCCTGCCACATAGTGATGCAATGGATTTCAATGGATCACAGGTGCTATTGCTAAAGGATGTGCTCCAGTTGAAAAAGTACAAATTGTCTAATGCAGAACTGATGTAGTGTAAATATTCACAGTATTTTTCCCTCCAGTTACTTAAATTTCTTTTACGGTTTGAATTGTTTTAGATGGGGTTCTTTCAGTCTCTGTTCTTATTAGCTTACAACTTTAGCTAATTCGTCACAAAGCTTCTGCTTTTCCAAACTCCACTGTCTACTGCAGGTAAGATACTAACTATACATAAATATGTCATACAACCCCATTTAAAACAAAAACAAAAATTCCAAAAATACAAACAGAACATTTGATTAACTCTGTTGCAAACCAGTAAAACCACTGACTACATTTACCATGTCTGTTGAGCTTTTTGTTCTACCTTTAAACATTTTATGATCATAATAAGATTTACCACATAAAATATTTTGCTTTACTTGATTTTAGAAAGAGGAGGAAATAAAAATATTTCCATTCACTTATGGCAACAATTGATTTTGTGTACTGAAATTTCAACTGATGTAAATTAATGTCAGCTTGCTGGTAGAAAACACTGCCTCCACTGGCCCTTCTGTAATTTCGGCATTCCCAGTATCAAATCTAAAATTGTGTTAAAATATATTGAAAATAAGATATTGTGTCTTCTTAAGCTATTAAAGGCATAGTGAAAAGTTTTATGCTTTTATAATAAAAGCAGGAAGTGATCAACTGCAGGATGTAGGGTGAACTATCCATAAATCTAAATGTGTTAACAATATTTTCAATACTTTTGGATGTTGGGGTGGATAAAACAAAAAGAAAAATACACAAACTATTCATTTACTTATGGATATGAATGCTCATGTTTTTTGTCTGATGTTGTTGATTTAAATATGCGCTAATTAAGCCCTTTCAGACTTGCATTGCGGCATATTTCCGATAAAGTCCATCGCTCTTTTACCAGGAATTGTCTTTTCAAACATATCAGAACAAGTCTGAAAGGGGCTTTATAATGATATACTTGAGTTTTACATGATCAGACTTACTTGTCTCGAAGTACTACTCCTTCAATACAGGCACCAAACAACACCACACAAGATATGTCTGAGGAAAAATTCTGTTAAGAATAACAAACTAAAGAATTTTATCAAAAATATAACAAAGTATGGAAAAAGTTCCATCAGCAATATCAGCCAGCAAAAGTGGATTTCTTTTTTGGATCGACTACAGGGCAGTGAAGGATACACACAGTGGATGTGGTGGTGATGGCTGCAATTGTGCCAATTGGGATGGACTTCTGAGCATCACGCAGGTCACCGGAGCGGTTAGAGCCAGCCATAATACCTGTAAGTGGAGCAAAATGAGATGAAGCTTCATACTTTCTAATCCTGGATGGGGAAGATATTTCTCTCTCTTAGACTCTCATGTTCTAGATGTAAAAATTGTTTTACTCTGATAAGTGATGGCGAACTTTACAGTTCTATACTGCGTAAACAATTACAGATGTCACCAAGACATAATCTCATCAAAACTAAGTTTTAGCTTATCCTCTATTGACTAAGCCAGCTTTTATCAGTAAAAAAGAACCAATCAAAGTCACAGATAAAATCTGAGTCCATATGGAGCAGTGTCTACCCAAATACGAGGATTTATGAGCTTATTTTTTAGGCTCTAAGTTCTTTAACTTTAAACTGCGGCTGATAGTGTGCTGCTTCTTTTGAACATCAGGTGACTTTTCCAGGGTCACGTTAGGCCCTTTAGTTGGCCAGAATGTCAGTAACAAAACAGCTTGTGCTAAATACATGTTACTGAAGTGCAAATGCATTGTCTATTTTTTCCCTAAACATATTTTTTTCTATGTGTTTCAAACCTTCAAGTCATTTAGGTTGCAAGCCTGTAAGTCACTCTTTAATCTGTGAGGTGTCGTATTTGCAATGATAGCATTACTTTGATTCGAATATCAAAGCTCACTTGAAATATATTGTTATAAGGATTTATAATGTGTGTATGGTTAGTGTAAATAATCTAAGTTAAATTTAGTGTGTGACAGTGAGTACGACGACAAAAGAAAAGGATATATTTCACTCTGCAGACGGCGGAGTGTCTCCAACGAGTGTAGTGTGAGTTTGAGTTGACTTTCTAAACCAGTCAGTTGGCTTTTACTGACAATATCTTTCACAGATTTTCTTTGCACAGTCTTAAAAAATGTCCAGGAAGAACTAACTAATAGCGTGACTAAGTTGATTTTGTCCACTCTAGTTTAAAAAAAGGTAGGTATTTTTTTTAATTTGTCTGATAAAAAGAAATACCTACCTTTTTTTAAGAACGAACTAAATCTGATCAAATTAAAGCTGCCATGGCAGATAGTCTTTGTCCACTTTGGGGCAGCAGAAACAAGGCTCGGGCAAATAACACTGTTTGCCTGAGCTCAGAGACTTGTTGACATAGCTCCTCTCCAACCCATTTTCATTGGAGAGGGAATCTTCTCAAACAAACCACTGATGATGTTATCTAACGACTGCTGTTACTTAATGCTTAGCTATAACAACAGCCTCAGTCCTGGCCCTCACACTAATTGGCTAATCTGTGAGAACTTGCTGTTACATCATGATTCAGGTAAAAGTTATTGAGATATGAAATTTGGTTCATATTGCCCAGCCCTAATTTCATGTATTTAAAAAATGCTTTAAGTCATGATAAAAGGAGACTTTATTGTCTTTTCTGTGCTTACCTGTGACAGATGGGAAGTAAATTCCCACCAGCAGGGTGAAGAAGCTGGTGATATCAGCCAGCACATATCGGTTGGAGTTGGTTGTGGGATTATCAGGATCTACATTTGATACAAGGCCACGTTTCTCCAGTATCACCCCCTTTTCCAAATATTTCCCAAAAAGATTCTCTGACAAAAGGACAGAACAAAACCAATGCAAATAAAATGAGCAAATAAGAGGAACTGATTGAGTCAATACAACACTGTGGCTGGCATCAAAGAGTAGTATTGATCACCAATAGAAGGCTATTCAGATAATAAGCTTACCTGCCAGGATACCACTAGTGACCCCTGGAATACCCTGTATCTCTGTGACATTGTTATTGATGAAGTATTCATCACAAGTGGCATTGAGGAAATCAGAATCACAAAAGGATCTCCACAGTTGGGTGGTGACCGTCTCATTATTTATTTCAATGAACTTGGCACAGATATCATATGCTTTAGAGGTCAGAGTTCGATTTCCAAGGAGACAGACCCTGTAAAAAAAAATCAGTAAAATGAATTTCTCATCATTGTTGTAATTCAATATCACCACAGTAGTGGTTAATGAAGAAGTAACTTACGGAAAATCAGGGGGTTCAATGGCAGTCTTAATGACTCCAGCATAAACAGACAGAATTGAGAGGATGACACAGGCCAGGAAGACCAGCGCCAGCTTGTTGACATATTGAACCCCAACAAACACCACCAGCGCCATCAAGCTCAGCACAAGGGTGCCGTACACTCGCATGTTGTTGAGCAGAGCCAACTCTGCCTCCGCCCCCTCCAGACCCTCAATCTTAAAGATGGCTGCCTGAGGGACAATGTAAATCTGAAAGAGGACAGAGGGAGACAACCAAGGAATGGAGTTAAGTAGAGGAAATTATAAGGATGAGGCAAAAATGTTCCATTTGAGAAAAAAGACCTTAAGCACAAGGAAATGATGATGAAAAATTAACCATTGCATGTTTTGCTAAAATGTTATTTCAGATATTCATATGTCCCTTCACGTTACCCTGTGTTCCCAAGCCTTTTATTCAGTGAGAAGATTTTCAAGGGTTCATTCCTGCTATAATTATTCACAGTTATAATTTCATAAACTTATAGTATTACAGAATTAAAGAAGAAAATGATAATGTTCAGTACTGGTCACAGAATTTAATAAATCTTGGGATCTTAACATTGATGAAATATTCTATATTCAACAGAAAGAAAATATTTATGTTTATCTTCCACACAGCTGCCAGCAGGATAATGATGAGTGTTCAAGTACAAAAAGGAAAACTACTTGAAACATCTCACCTCTCAACTGTCAATAGGATTAAATACAGAATGAGATATGAGCTGATGAGACCTTTTTCACGGCCCAAATTTTGATATAGTTAAGCAAGAAAGTTAAAAGCTTGAAATGGTATTTACCCAGTAAAACCCTGAGTAATATGAATTCAGAAACTTACATGTTATGTGTTAACTGAAAGTTGTTTAAGACATGTTGAAAGACTGAAAACTATGTTTCAGTGAATAGCCTCAAATTAGCCATGCCATCTGCATTACCTAGTTAACTGTTTTGCCCTCATGACAGAGCCTCTATAATATACTTGGATTGGTGACTTGAACCACAGAGGATATTGATTAATTTTGTTAAAAATGAAGCTCTTACCATGGTTGTGATAGTATTGTATGAGTAAGCTTTTAAGTTCCACGTTGTGAATTCATTTAGTAAAGAGCCAGCGTGACACCACTGAGTCAGAGTGCTTTGCTACAAACAATGCTCTGTGGATTGGATGACAGCTAACAACCAGGGCTCTAAATGAACTTTTTTAATCACCACCCAGTATGGCTAGTAGATTCCTAATGTTACCAGCCAATCAGAATTTCCTCTTGTCAATTTTTTTCAGGGAAAATATGCCAGATTATAAATGCAGCTGAATGAATTTAATGATATGTGGCTCTTCAAATGGTGTTCATTGATGTTTTTTTCATGAAAATGCCAGACAGCAACATTCTCAGATGAAGAACAGTGACTTTTTTGCTGTAAAGTGGTCACATTTTAAATGATCTACTTTCAATTTTAGCCTACTATAATTCTTTTTAAGATTAGTGGAATAACAAGATGAATAAAAACAAACAATAATAATGATAATAGAAAGATTATTTTGTCAAATAAATATCAAATCAAACAAATAAATACAAACTAAACAGTCCATCATAGATTATCATCCCAACTCCATTTTAACTGACACCTATCAAATGTCTTCAGAGCTCTCACCACAAAATAATCTTCAGAGCTCCGTCTGAATCTGTGCCACTAAATTTTCAGTTTCCCTAGCTTGGTGTTTGTATTTGTGCCTCAGCAGGCCAGACTTTGTGCGCAAACTATCGGCCTGCCAGATCTCAGTGGCTTTCACCTCTTTTTTCATCGTCAACATTCTACCTTAGCTCCTTTCTTTTCTCAGAAGTTTTTATTTTTACCCACCAGAATGCATTTTTAACTTGCATTTAGCGGGGTGGTGGGTGTTCATTAAGAGCTGGGTATTGCTAGAACGCCCTGCCCGGTGTCTCCAAGCAGAGAGCAAGTTTGAAATATAATGTTATTACTACTTAGTTGCCCATTGTTTACTCATACATTCTTAGCTGTGTGGTTGACGACATATTTCTATTTTTACATTACAAACTCAGAATGCAGATTTTTTTTTTGTAATTTATTCTGACTACATATCATCATATAACAACAGTGACTGAATGGACCTCATCTGAAGGAAATGCAGCCTTCATAAAAAAGGTCTGTAAAGTAATATGCAAAGTAACATGTGCAAACCATGTTTTTGACCTATCCACTTACCAGCAGAATTTCAATACAACCAAGGATGTACATGGCACCAGCAAAAGTGGTGCCCAGGTAGAAACAAATCCCAACAGCTCCACCAAACTCAGGCCCCAGCGAGCGAGAGATCATGTAATATGAACCTCCAGCTGTGAGTCACAAACACACAGGATTCAGTGCTCTGCTCTAACACAAACATACTAATACATGCCCTCAAGTGTCTACTTACCTGGCACGACTCCATTTGTTGCAATAGCACTCATAGAGATGGCTGTGAGCATGGTCTGAAAACAGTAGCAGACAACAGAAGAGGATTACAGGACTCCAAGAGGCTGCAGGTAGGCAAGCCAATTTAAACATGCCTGAAAGCGAGGCATTAATAAACTGGGAAAGCGAGAGAAAAACATCAGCAGCACAAGAGAGACTGACTCATTTGGTCATGGTTGATTGATTTTTGAAAGGATGTAGCACGTCTCCTCATCTATGTGTTCTCAGAATGGGAGGTCTGCATGATTTAATGTGCCACCTTTAAAATCTGCTCATTGAATATTACATTAAACTGGGTATGTGGAGAGAAAACGAGGCTCATTGATTAATCTTGTACATGTATTTGTCACTGTAGAATTCTTTGTCAGAATTCACATGTATATTTTATTAAAACGTCTGCTTTCTTAGTTGAAGATGGTGAGGATGTTACATAATGCGTTTCCACAGCAGAAGTATTTTACACACCGTAGAACAACACATGAAGACGATTATGAAGGAGCCAAAGACGCCTCCAATCCCGACCATCCAAGTCATCCGCAGGAAGAGGATCACCCCAAAAATATTCTGGATACATGGAAGGTACACTCCCATCAGAGTCCCCAGCTGAGGTGCCTATAACACACAAAACAAATTTCCGTATGTGTTTTCAGGCCTCACTTTCACACAGTTCATCCTACATTTCATAAGAAAGGAATGAAATAAGGCGAACAGTCTGGCAGTGAGCACTCAGTTGTTTAGACTCCGTCTTTCCAATAATTTCCAATCATTGTCAGGAAATCTGAAATGTTTTGGAGTCCTCGTTAAGATTCAGCAAAGTGCTATATTCAGAGAAAAGTGTGATGTTAAGGAAGTGAGAGATGAACAGACACAGGGGAAAGATGCTGAGTGTCAGCCCAGTGATTCTCTGACTGCCAACATTGCAACATCCTTCAGATGACAACTTGATATTAAAAGCATAAAGTGACATGCAAATTCTAACTGTGTCTCCAGCTGAAGGTAGATTTCATAATGGACTGTTGCTTTGCATGATCTTGCTGCTTTTTCACCACTTGTAATGCCCAAAAAGGCAATTACTACTGCAAATTTTAACAACTTTTATACATAAACGTCTGTCTTTTGTTGACTGTTTTTCAAATTAGGAGTATTTTTCCAATCTACAGTTGCCAACATAAAGCCTCACCAACTTCTCACAGCAGTAACATTTTGGTTACAATGCCTGCAACCTGCTGGTGTCTAAAATGGTGGCAAACAGCAAGAGAACAGGACAAGCATCGTAACCAACTGTGCAGAAATGAGACTGAAATTTGAAAAGAACACTGGCCAACATGTTAAATGATTATAGATGAAACAACAGGCAAGCATAACGATGGGTGAAAGGAGATCGATAAAACTGTTGTTGGAAAAGTGACATTTTAGAACAAAAATTCTTATTGTGTCAATTGACATAATTGGATTTACCCTTAAGTGATAATAGTCCGTTTTTGATGCTCTCCTTTTTAACCGTTTGCAAAATGATAGTAAAGAAGTACTTCACTGCTTTATATTAAGGATGCAAAATCTGGTTTTAATTTCAGCCACTGCACTATCTTTCTTCTGAGCAAAGAAATGATCCAAACTTATATCACACCTTAAATGCACTTTACAACATCCAAATAGTGTTTTTTTTTATTATTATTTCTATACATTCCACTGCATATGCAGCACACTGGAGACAGTGTGGGGGTTCAGTGCCTTGTCCAAAAATGTTTTAACACATGTAGAGGGATCATACCATCAATTTTCTGATTGAAAGATGGACACTTCTGTTGTGCTTCCATTTTGTGTTGCAGCAGGGTGGATGCAAACAGATCAGAGGCAGCGCTTTACCTTGATAGGTTTTTTTGAAGGCCGTGCCCCCTCCTCATTATTTTCAGCCTCTTCATGCTCTTTGCTGCCAGTCGGCAAGTTGGAGTAGTTGGCCAAAGTGCTGAGCAAGGAGGAAACCATTGGACTGGTATCGATCTCCTCCTGCAGCACAAACACATACATGTATATCTGAATCAACTCTAAAGCACTCATACATTCACATTTCTAACCTGACAACACCAATACATATCATTGCTGGTAATTGAGCGCTGTCCCAACCTCAAAGAGAGCCATGCTCTTGCCGTCATATTGTTGAGTCTTTTCCGCATCGATATCTACACTGCTGTTGATGAAAGGACTGCTTTCTTTGGGGTTTCCATCACCTGAAAGATAAGATCACCAGCCAGGGGCATCTGCCCATCAGTTCTCCAGTTCATACCAGGCAAGGTGTTTTCATGTGAATGAGGGGGGTTAAAAAAATGAAGATAACTTTCACAACTCAATCTATATAAACATATTACACATAAAACGGCATAAACATAAGAATACATAAACCTAATATGCTAGTGTATTCTTCATATACATAAACATAAGAATCTGGATGAAAGATAGTTTTTTTTCATGTCAGAAGCTTTTGGTTTCTGTTTGTGGTTTCTGCTTCTTTACACAATGACGGAAACACAATATTGAAACCATGTGCAATTGTATTAACAATTTCCCATCTTATTATTTCTTTTCAAAGTGATTTAAATCCATTCAAGACCTGACCTGGGCACAGCATGGAAAGTATTGACCTGGATTTCTGGTATCTGTAATTTGAGTAGCTGCTGGCTGCAATGAAAGCACAGAAATATTTTCTGTTTCCTCTCAAAGCCTCACCATAGACTGTAATATATTATGTTGACTATCTAACCTTGCCCTAACCCTCTTTGGTAAATCTTCTATAATAGACTGTGTCATGCTCAATAAAGCAGAGCTGGGGAACCAGAATGCTCTGCAGAGAAATAAAACTCAAAGAGACAAAAGAGCAAAGGGCAAGACAAATACACCAAATTACAAAAACCTTTTGTACAAAAAGTAATGGTTTTCTATTTTAAAAGCTGGCACAATCCCACACATCTCAGACATCCATCTATCATGTCAGTCAGCTCTGTTTTATCGAGCTTGGCCTTTTTGAATTTCAGTGATCCTTTATATTTGAGAGTAATTGGTGTTTGATCCTTGAAGTGGGCGTGCCGCCAGCTGCACACACGCTTAAGCAAATATTTTATTTTGTAGCAGTGACATGGGCTCAGGCTGCTTTTGCTCCAAGAAACTACCAGAAAATGCTCTGTCTGACAACAAGTTAGAAGAGGGTAGAAACTTCAGACACCACATTGAACTTTTATTTATTTATGAATTCCTACTGTTAGGTTAACTTTCTAAAGCAATATTAGGCCATAGCACAAATTATATGCATCAAATGAAGTTGGTGCTTGTTGGAGATAAAATACCACTGAACAGCACACAAAACAAGGCAACATTCTCCATAGACAAACACAGGTTCCAGTACTTTATGACCTTTCAGCATTATTCACTTTCACATGTCACATGATTTAAGGTTTTAAAACTCTGGAGTATTATTACATCATTCAAAAAAGTGCAATTTTCATATTTACAGTTGATGCACTGTATTCCCCTGTGTTTGCAGCTTATCTTTGTACTGATCAGTCCTGCTGTTTCTGCTGCAATGAAGGGTCAGCTGACAAGTTAAAGGGATGTTTTGTAATTTTTTTATAAGCAGGGTTTGCGTGCAATACTTATGAGCAGTCAGTGTGTTATTTCTTGTGGACAGTGCTTAGAGTAATCCCAGTTTTTTTTTTTTACTGTGTTACTACCTATGTTTTAAAGTACACCAGAAAGAAAGCATTATGCAATTAGAACAAAACTGGTATTTTAAATGGCAAAGCTCTCCAAGTCAGACTAACGTGACCCGATTAAAACATGGCAAGTGGTTAAATCTGTCCTTCATATATATTCATTCATTCATTTTCTGTACCGCTTAATCCAGTTAAGGGTCGCGGGTAAGCTGGAGCCTATCCCATCAATTATCAGGCGAGAGGCAGGGTACACCCTGGACAGGTCGCCAGTCCATCACAGGGCCAACACAGAGAGACAGACAGCCACTCATGCACACACTCACTCCTAGGGAGAATTCAGAGTGACCAATTAACCTAACATGCATGTCTTTGGATAGTGGGAGGAAGCCGGAGTACCCGGTGAGAACCCACGCATATACGGGGAGAACATGCAAACTCCACACATGTTCCACAGCTATGTCCCAGACACATTTGGCTAACAACTTGCATGCATTGAAGAGTATAGCAACATGGATGTTCTTCCCATTCAGAATCCCTCCATACATCTCCAATCTGAGAGTGGTCTGGCTGCTGTATATAGCAGATAAGACACGGGTCTGCACCATTTGCATGAAAGTGCACCCTGACAAGTAGAAAGCGAAGAACATTTAAGCAATGCATCAGCCAATGCACAAAGCAGATATCATATTCAAATTGAGTACACCTCAGGCTTCATGTACACCCACCTCAATGACATGGTTGATAAAAACACAACAAAGTTATTTGGATGCCAAACTACAAGGTCATATAAATAAAGTAATTGGCTGCTGGATGTCTTTATATCAGGCTCTACGTAACCAGCAATTGTTTGCTGGTTACATTTATCTTTTAGATCACATGATAAACTTTGATTTCTCCTACAGATGATGGGGATGCTTCTGTGTTGCTAAACATATTTCCTTCCTTAAAACTACTCAATGCAACAGGAAACTACAGGAAATGTTTGCTGTGTTCAGATATAGACATTAAGACATAAATATATATATAATGACATATGTTTTCATTTATAACAATGAACCTCCTCCTTTCATCTTCTCTACTTGTGGCCTACTTGTTTTTACTAACATTCATTTTTGTCTACTGTTTGGCTTTTCATTTTTTTTCCACTAAAAGTTTAGCTTAGTATGAAATTATGGATCAATAGCACAAAAAAAGCACATCAGTTTTATAAAGCCTAACAAACTTTATTTGCGTTAAAACTTTTGAGCATTTAGAAACTACTCTATTCCCTAGAATATTTGTTTTTACTTCTCCAGCAGAGTATAGTAAATACAAAGAATCCCACATGTCATGTAGAATGATGGGTAAATTAACAGTTCCCATCATAATTTTGCATGTAATGACATTTGAAAGCCTGTTTCAGCTGCAAACAGTGCCATGTGAGTTGACATCCTGCAGCAGAGTAGCATCTGGTAGCTCAAAGCAGTACAATCAAGTTACCTCTTGAATTCCCGGCGCTGCAGCAGCATTATACACTAATCTTCAAAGCATAGAGGAGAGTCAAATGCCAGCCAAACGGCTCTCAAACAGCTCATAATCCTTGAATGATGGACCACTCTCAAAAAGAGGAATTGCCTATCAAACTGCATTAGAAAACATTTCAGATTAATGTTGTTGAGAGACTTTTATCAATGCCAGCATGCAGCACAAAATGCCTCCCTTCGAATACTCTAAGTGATGATCAGATCTTAAAAAACTTTTCTCCACCTGCTTTAGATAATGGTCTTAGTTGCTAAATTGTAGTGGTACAATCCTTTTTCTAGATGGTCAGTCTGACAGAATAAACCTGTAGTATGAGAAAGACAATCAAGACCAGTATTTTTAGTATTTGCTTGGACTGATGAGGCCAGTCAAACTGCCTTTTGTGACATCAAGATCTGCAACAAGTCTTATTTCTGCTTTCAGTTTGGATTATGTTGAAGCCAACCGATGCTGCTGTGTAATCCACTGTGATTTTTAAATCTGCATGTAAAGCTCATTTCTGCTCTTAGCTTAGAACGAAATCTGCTTTTAAAAGAATGCAAATGCAATTTACCCTTATTTTACTAAATGCCTTTGTGTCTGCTTGCGTGTTTATGTGGTTTCTTTTGTATGTTACTCATTAAACATCTTTTTGTTTCTGTACTGTTGTATCTGTCTTTCACCTTTTTGCTTGTTTTTCAGACGTGATGATTGTACAGTTAAAAATACTGTATCTCAAAAAAAAAGAAAAAAGTTTGGTCTGTAGAGTACCTGTTGACCCTCACTGAGCAGCTCTAAAGCATTTTCATATTACTCATGCAGCAAAGCTGTGTGTCTAAATCTTTGCTGGCTGCCCTGAGTTTTACCCGTGAGATGGGAGTGATGTACAATAGTCATCCTTCAAAACATTCATACAAATAAAAGCTCTACAGTATTCTCTTTCCTTTTAGTATGTGCATTTTACCTCCCCTGCCCCCTCAAACAATAATCCACAATCTGTTGCAAGATACACATCAGCAATCCTCACTTTCTAACCTGAGACCCTGTCTTGTCATGACTACAGTCAAAAGACTTCATATTGTCACAAATTAACCAGTCAGAGGTCTCACAAATCCCTGCCAACAGCACTTTAGCCTTTAATTTTAATTTATTTCTGCACATATTTTTATGTTATGCAGCATCATACTGGTCATTAGATAATGTTTTGCGTCTTCATGTTTCTGGTTTCATGAAGGCTGATCCATGCTTTCACCTCAAACCCCCCTCTGCTTACTATCCAAAGTAACTGGGAGTTAATTACCAGCTGATGATTGATGAAACATTTATTATCAGTCAACTCCTGATTGCATCACCTGTCAGTCAGCAAAGATTTAAGAAAGATGGCATTTATGTTTATTTAGTCACACCTTGCCCTGTGACAGACTGGCGACCTGTCCAGGGTGTACCCTGCCTCTCACCTGATACATTGCTGGGATAGGCTCCAGCCCACCCGCGACCCTGCGTGGATTAAGCGGTACAGAAAATGGATGGATGGATAGTCACACCTTACTTACAGTATGCATGTGTTTAACGATGTGTCAATGTTGTACAATTTATTTTTCAAACATTTCTTAAACAAATGCTTTTTACTTAGTGTCTTCACAGTGCATTGCTGCAGCTTTTTATTTTAAGTCTGACAACGTGATGCAAAATAAAAAGCTTTAGCTTTGCTTTTAAAGAAGACAGCACCTCTGTAAAAAACAACAAAACAAAAAAAACAACAAAAACAGACACGCTCACATGCACAAGCATAGACACAGACAAGCACAAACACATCCTAATCTGAAGTCAATAAATTGTGTGTATGTGTTTGTTTGTGGCTCGCATTTGTGATGGGGCTTTATGGATCATATTTATGATCTATTATCTGTTTTTCTAACAGAATCATTGAAGAATTATTTAGTCTTGTCCAGTACTTTGGTTCATTTAAAAACATGCAGAACTAATGCATCTCCTCTCTGAAATACTGTACGTCTTGATTGCCTGATACACTATGAAATCTCTGAATAATGCAACAAGTCACTTCACATGTTATCCCACTGAACGAGGGACGGACTGGTAAAAGGCACACGTTAAATGTTTTACATGTCATATAAATTACATGTTTACATTATGAGGGAGGACACATGCTCTCTGAATTCATTCTGTGCTGCATTCACTAATTGTAAAAGTGCAAGACCACACTTATCACATGGTGATTTATCAGTAGACCCTGTTATTTTTTTGCCTGAATTGAGAATAATCAATATATCTAAGTAATTAACAAAATTGCTGCTGTTGTGTACATGCATGAAAATATACAACTCTTTCATTCATCTTTGGTGGCATACATTGATCCTGCAGCTGAAGGTAGTAAGAGGCTCCTGCGAAAACATTCCAAACTTTCAGCTCATCCTTCATACATTTATATTAGTAAAACTCATAATATAACAATATTGAATGTTACAATTCAATTCAATTCATCTTTATTTGTATAGCGCTAATTCACGACAATGTCATCTCAGGGCGCTTCACAGACAATTAGTTTGAGCCAATCTGATTGTCATACATTGATTCATACAAGCCAATTCATAATACAGGTTATAAGCACTATATCTACTGTATGTGGGGATTTCTATCAAAGTACATCCACTATGGCTGATAGCACAAATGTATTCTAGTTTATTGTGGTTTTTATTTTTAAATGCTCAAAAGAAAGCCGTGTATTAGAGACAAAATTCCTCTTGTGTCTGAGGATGTACACATTTTAAATATAACCATATTCATGACATTTACCCGGACAGTATGTTAAGATTAAGTATTGTGGGAGATTTTTGCTGTTTGTCTAGACAATAATCCTGCACAAGTACCATTTCTTCTGCTACTTACCCCCAACTTCAGAAATTTTTCTGTCCAGAAGGAAAGTATCAACTCTCCCTGTGAGGGCTGAATTACACAAAAGCCTCTACAGCCCCCTGTCCAGCAGATTGTTTGTTTCAGTGAAGCAAAGCACATTTATTCATTATTATTATGGCCCCTGGAGTGCACTGTCAAGGGCTTTTAAAATATACCATAATGTACCCAACTCACTATCTTTGTCTCACTTTAGTATATGTAACTGCCACATTTGTCACAAGCACAGTGTTGTTACAATAAAAGTTGTGAGATGGAAGCGTTGTATGTGCTTATTGCACAGGCAAAGGTATTGACAAAAGCATAAACTTTTTTTGCTTTTTTTAGAAATACTTAAATCTAACCAATCGTGAGTGACAGCACAGTTGAAAAATGCAAAACTATAAAGAAACACATAAATAATACATAATACATAATAATAACGCATAAAGGAAGATTGGATAGAACATCCTCTGACTGTCATGTTTTAAAAGAGGACTCAAGCTGTTGAAAGTTCTGATGATCAAAAGATTTATTCAAACAAGAAACTGGAAAAAATCAGGTTCAGGAGTACGACGACAAACTGGCACTGAAGTGGAGGAGAGAGCTGGCTTTATAGAGCCAGGTGATGAAGACCTGGTGTGCAGAGCTGATCAGCTGCAGGTGGAGAGGGAGGAGCAGCTGAGTGACAGGAAGTGCAGAGCAGAACTATCTCCTGACACTGACAGTTTCACTTAATGCTGGGCAATATATATTGAGATTCTCAAATATATGGAGACTTTTTCCACAACTTTTCCACAAAGCTTTTTTTTATTAGTTAAAAGTATCTTTTTTTTCTCAAATGTATTTTTTTTTATTAATCATCATTCAAAAGTTTTTTTCATTGGTTTTTTATGGAGCATTTAAGCATATAGCGACTTTAATTTTAGCCAACTATTTTAATGCACATGATGCTGCTGATCCTTAATAAAGGTACTTTTAGCATCTAAGGCTATACATCAGAACTGTCATTTTGGTTACCTGACAACATTTTTTTTTAAATCAATAAACAAAATCAAGATATCGTATATTCTGATTCAGGTAAAAAAAAAAAAAAAATCAAGATATGAAATTTGATTCAAATCGCCCAGCCCTAGTTTCACCACAGCTCTTAACACCAGTTGAACAACTCGTACTACCAGATGTCACAGCTTTGCTGATGACTCACTATTATATGTATACTGTATATATATATACATATACATATATATACTTACTCAACTCTGTTGCGAATCCCACATTTTCCTCTCACATGTGGATCCACTTAAAAGGGAAATAAACAGGCTTTCCAAAAATTATTGCCAAGAACAATGTTACAACAAAGGGATAAATTTAATAATTTCTTTTACCTGCTATACATCACAATACAAGACTGGATTGCAGACCACAGATCAAACAGAGGTCTTTCATCCTTGTTTTTAAGAGAGTCAGCTAGTCTGGTCCCCTGGGGCTATGCAGAATCATTTTGGTGTCTGCCATATGATTTCAGTTTAAGCTCATAAGTGGTACTAAACTGGGAAATGACTGTTAGCCAACGAACCAGTTTGTCTTTTTTCTGTCTATTTCACTGCTGTACTTTATGAATATGCAACATCACAAATGTGAGGAAATTAAAGGCCAAACCATTTCCTTGTGATTACAGAACAAAGAATAATAACTGAGATCAGAGGGTTAAAAGTGATAGTCTAGGGTAGTGTGTGCGTGTGTGTGTGTATATATATATATATATATATATATATATATATATATATATATATATTCTTTTGGAAAAGAAAAAAACGAGTGAAAAGCAGTTTGCAGGCAAGAAAAAGAACACATGAACCAGCTAAAGTATAGTACACACACACACACACACACACACACACACACACACACACACACACACACACACACACACACACACACACA
>JAOXYM010000014.1:9531745-9543817 GCA_028567055.1 Leptatherina wallacei | reverse complement strand
CATTTATTATCTCATTGCCAAGTGCTGCATTATGTCATATTTATCTCTACAAAGGAGCGCCGTTATGTGGCTGCTGCCTCAGTCTACCTGATCCTTTGTAGAGAAAAATATGACATAATGCAGCACTTTGCAATGAGATAATAACTGTATGATCACATGACTATGCCTAGATACAAAGAACAATAGTGCTAGCATCACAGTTCTGTTAGCTGTACAGTTTGATTTTGATGAGCATTAGGTTTTAGAGCATTAGTATAGACATGCTTCCTATTTCTAAATAAAAAGGACAAATGTCAACAAATATATCCAACAGAGCGCGATTTGAATGATAACATTACGATGTATGTCGATCTTGAAACAATAAAGCTCAAAAACTACATCTATGAATGTCCTTTGCCCTTCAATAGCTGACAGTAGTTATAATCATGGCGTAGAGTCTCATGCATTAGATGTGCATCTATGTTAATGTGTCAGGTGACCTCTCAGTGAAATCACAGTGGTGGACACTCTGCATTAACGTATGGGCAATCAGACAAATTGATTCAGATTCAAACATCCGTGGATGAGCAAGCAACATCTGGCAAGCAGATTAAATCCATCTCAGTGGGTCTGTGGTTATGATAGCGAGGGCAGCAGGACCAACTTTAATGGAATATGTCAACATTTGCTTATTTACCCGTGCTTAGTTAACAGAATCTGCCCATTAGTGCCTTCAAAGCTTACTAATTACCGCAGTATTTCACTGTAGAAAAATTATGTAATCCAGCTGAAAACATTTATGAGACCACAATTTTGATCTTTTATGAACAGGGAAACAAATAAGGAAAAAGTATATCTGTTGAATTTTTCATGACTTCAGGTGTATATTAATATTTTTGACTGCACCAAATAAGTTGCTGTCTCTGTTTGGAATCCTTGTCCTAAGTTAAACTCTCCTGGTGTCATATATTTACTGAATAGATCTTACAAATGAATATTAAAATATCCTGAGGTCCACACTTTGTCACAGTTGCTCATTCACACAGGAATTAGGGCTTATGTGAAGGACTTTTTTTAAACAAACAAAAGAAGTACATCCAGTGAAAATCTCTGGACTGGAAGTAAAAGCCAGAAGTGCCTGAGGATCACTTTCAGTGCAGATAGCACCAAATTCCAACTAAAGAGCTCATTGTTGTATTAAATCTGTGTCACAGGATGAATGAAGGATAACTAAAGTGAGAGTAAAGCAGCAAGAAACAATTTTGTTACAAAGAATTTGACACTTTTGTTGAACTTTTCTCTTCCGAATTAGATTAAGGATTTTTCAACATGTCCTGGTCTTGCTAAAATCTGACCAAATCTATTTCAATCTGGAATAACTGAGCGCTGATAAATACAGACTGCAATGTCATTTTTTGCAGCCATTCTGATGCTCAATAGCCACAAGATTTGGTCTAAAAAAATTATGTTCATTTTATTTTTCCAGTGCCAAAATCGTTCTAAACTAATGTCGCTGTCATTATCTAAACATTTTTAAAAGCACTTTGTGTTGTGTTTAGTCTTTCCTTTTTGATGCTATTCAATTCAGTTTAAATTCAGTTTTATTTGTGTGGCATCAATTTACAACAAAGTCATCCCAGGGCTTTTTAGACAAAATCAAATCAAGCCAATTCATCGTGATCTAATTCTTTTGGACCAGACTTATTCAGAGGAAATGTTCACAAATGCTGAATTTTTTCTTTCATCTAGTTTTGTATTTGTTTTGTTGTTTTGCTTTGTAATTTATATGTGTTTATTTTTTATTATTAGTATCATTTTTTCTCTTTTTTCTTGTACTAATTTTTTTTCTTTGTTTCATTTTATTTTATAAAAAAAAAAATAAACTTGGTAATTCAATCAATATTCATCTAGGCCAATTAATTTAAAAAAAATTAATTGCCTGGCTAAGTGCTACACTAACATTAGGTGAAAATATATTCAACAAGAAAAAAAACTCCACAACTTTTTAGCAGGTTGCTTGTTTTCATGCTTTCTGTCTAAAGTGAGTAAATAATTCACTTTGGCTGCATTTGTGTTTCATCCATCAGCATCACTCACATGATGTCAGTATAATTTTAAAAGCTGCCAAAGATTTGGTAATGAAATGACCTCTGTTTATCTCCTATACCAGCTGCTTCAAATAAAACAAACAGCATTTTGTTGTAAAATTCTTTGTAAAAAAAAATCCCCCCAAGAAAACTCCTTTATAAATGCTAAGTAAAAAATCAACAAAAAACAAAAACTGAATATGGATTTTAAGTGAAAATCTACATTCCAATGAACAAATATGCATATTTTTCTGTGCGGATTAGACAGTATTTTGAATTTTATGGTCCTCACACTTTGATGCTGCCACTGGCTGACGTCTGCACACCTTTTGCACAAAGACTGCAGCCCCAAAAGGTCCAAAACACGGAAGAAAGAGAGAAGAAACAGCAGAGGTATGTGTTTCTGTGACGAAATCATACATCAACACATGCCTCTACTTGGGCATTAAACTTTCAAGCTGAGATTGAGAGATATTTGATATGAATCTTTTTAGTATGTCTTTAACTAAAATTCTAATGTCAGGGATCTGGTAAGCAACATAAAGAATCAGTTTATCAAGCATACAATTTGTTTGGGACAAATGAGGAATAAAAACGTAACAAGTGTTGAGTAACACAAACAAAGGAAATGAAATCAAATATACATAGACAGACTATTTAGAAATGAAACAGGAAGTGATGAACTAAAAAAACAAAGCCCATAACAGTAATTGATTAGACAAATTAAGATGGTTATTGATCAGAAGCCTTCTTCGAAACACTGTGGCAACTCTACTTCTGAGAATACAGTATTTCCCCTTTTTGAAGTTGTAGATTGTAGATTGTGTCACCAAAATGTACGCTGAATGGATAAACTTCACTCCACAAGATACTTCATACAAGTTAAAGTATCACTAGACATATTCCAGCGCCGTATAATTATATGACTGTCTTTGAATGAAGCCAGTGGGGTTACTTTTTAGGTTTAAGTGTTGTGAGCGTGTATTGAAGTACATATGTCTTAGATATGGAGTTAAACAGGAGAGTCAATTAAAAGCAATGTCAATAGAAAAGTTTTGTTATTTATGAAACACAAGATGAAGTAAGATAATTTGGAAGGAAACCTGAAATACCCATTTAACCATTTTTTCTTCTTACAGTAACTTCTACTTGTGACGTTTCTGCAGCCTCCAGAATTATCATGCCATTGTTCACTCTGTTAAAGCAGGCAAGACTAAAATAAGATCCTTGTTCTTTACAGGTGTGAACCTGGATTTACTGATCATTATATGCTCTTGTTCTGTGCAACATCATCATAGTGCGATCACGCTCCTGCCGTCTGACATTTACACCCTAAAGGTCACATTGTTATTCACCCATGTAGAGTAATGGTGAAGCCATCATGGCATTTAAAAAGTGAAATGTCTTTTGGCCTTATTCAGCATTATCATATAATCTTTTTTCTTAAATTTGTTATTAAGAAATGATTAAGGCAAAAAAAAAGAAAAGAAATTTAGGAGTGTGGTCAAGAATAACCTTAACAAACAAACAACCCCACAAATTTCCAAGCAGCCTAATGTTGAGGGTACGTGATCACAAAACGCTTTTGTAAAATTAATTGCTCTTTTACAGATCAATTTGGAAGGTGCCTCTGACAGATGTACATGCAAGGAGGTCAAGATATAAAAACAGATCTGGTGAGAAAAACCAACTGTCCGCATTGTTTAAAAATAAAGATGATGCATTAAGGTAGCATTACGTAAACTTTCTGACCTTAAAAATGTGTGTTTCTGACACATTTTGATGGTACAGTGACATTTATTATGTGCATTTCTGGAGCCATTGCTGCTGAGCAGCATCCCGAAACTGGGAGACCGCACTAAACAACTTTTCCGGACACTGTGTGACGTTGTTGCAGACTTTTGCTTTAAGCACCACCTCACACGCTAGGAAGCGGATATAAACACATTGATTTGTTTTGAATGCGCACAGTGGCTGATTCAGCCAAGAAATGTAAGAAAACATTATTGGAGGAAAAGATTAAAAGAAAGAGAGGAAGTGACAGAGCAAAAGATAAGTGTCACTGAGAAAATCTGTAAAAAGTCTGTAGTGTTTCTTTCAGCTAGAAAAAAAATGAAGTAGAAAATAGAAAAAAGCTAAATCTGTCACAGAGATTTGAATAAATTTTAGATCAAGGGTTCCTTACAAAGTCTCAATGATCAATAATTCACTGAAAAATTAATTTTAAAAAGTATTTGTAATGCCAAAAGTAAACCATTTACACCTTATCTTTCACATAACTGTATATACACAACTATCTTAGTAGTACAATACTTCTATCTGGTGAGAGAGTCTTATATTGTTGATGAATATGAATTCATAAATTCCTCTGAGAAGAAGCAAATGTGCATTAGCATTTTAAAGTTGATGAACAGCTCAAAGAAAACAGACCATGGCACGGGGTCCCTGTAAAATGAACTTCCACTCAATTTAAAGTGACTGTCTTTGTAATCCAATTTCCTGTGATCCTTTCAGAAAACAAGCATTGAGGGAAAAGCCAATATAGCCAGCTGACTGAATAAAACAGAGAGAAGTCCTCTAGTGGCAGAAAGTGTCTCTCCTCCACAAATACTTTAAACTTTGAAGCATTGTCAAATCTCAGTTCTGCATTGTGAGAGCTAAAAAATCTACAAAGAACCCAAATAGGCCAATACCAGCTGAATTCACTTTACATGTTGGAGTTAATACAGTGATGTGTAGAGAGCCATGGTATCTTAGATGGCCCGATAAGTTTGATGCTACAAATCTAACCAAATAGTGAATATATATCGATAAAGTCAATGTGGGATAAAGTCCATGGTCTTAGCAAAAAAAATGGATTTAACGTGTCCAAGGCCTAGCGAAGAGAAAAACACAGATTTCACAGACAATAAAGACCATTGTCTCTCATCCAACCAACAAATGCAAACTAGTTTGTTGATCGATAAGTCACAAGCTCCTGCATGATGCCAGGGTGTTTACTGAGAAATATTGAGATTATTTCTGTGCTTTCTGGAAATGTGGAATAGTGTTTTAATCTGGAGCCTGGTTGAATTAGGCCTACTTGTTATCTTAGGGAGCATTACATTGACTCACAGTAACGTAAGCGCCTTTTAAAATATCTAAATCTTGTATTTATAAATTCAGCATCTCTCAATGTAAAGGAATTGACAATAATTCGCTTCTCATCAATCATGAAACCAAACAGGAATGTGCTACAGATCTGGAACAAGGGTAAGCAAAGGAGATCTGAGTTTCTGTGATAGCTCAGTGTGAAGTACACTGCATGCTGTCAGCTTTTGTGGGTGATGTGCAAGAAGAAGAAAAAAAAACCTTGTCAGCTCTTTGGCATAAAAGTGCAGATTAAAACTCACTAAGCAGTATTACGAAAACGGATAAATATAAGAATCTCATCTGAACAAGATGTATTTTGGGTTTTTGTATTTGAAACCTTTATGTCCTTTATGTCTTTTGTAGCAGACCAGGGCCTCCACAGTAAAAGCATGCTCCTAACAGTAAAGCATGATGGGTGTGTGATAGTTTGAGGCTGTATGAATGCAAAATATAATCGTACACAATTAAACGGAGCAAATTAATAAAACCACACTGCCAAAACCTGGCCGAGTATGTTAAGGAATTTGAATCCACAAGAAAATATCACAAACACCTCTGAAAAGAGCAACTAAAAAAGAAAAAAAAAGCTTCTGATGAAATCCCTCAGAACCTCCTTCCATTGGTAGAAAAAACAGCAGTTTTAAAAGCTATCTGTCTTTGTGGTACATTCCTAATCTGCCTCACAGCACTATTATTAAATGATTCCACCTATGCTAAATTTGCCTATACTTATAATTAATCACCTGACAGAAGTTTAATTCAAGCTAACATTTAGCTAATTCTGCTTGAAAAGCTAAGAATAATCAAACCACAGAAAATGAATTTTCTGTTGATGATTGGTTGATTAATTGCTGCTCCAAGTAATTAACCAAAATAGGCTAGGGGGAAATCACTGTCTTATATCTTCGACATAGAAGAGCATGCATCCTTGGGCACACTCAGACTGCACAAACATACACACACAAAAACGAGTTTCATACTTGTTTCATTATGAAAGGCAAATATAGCCCCTGGGTGAAATGTTCTTGATGGAGAAAGATGTGAAAGAGCCTGACAATGAAAGGCTGCTTTACTCAGACCTTGGCTGCACTTGTTTTTTTTTTTGCTGGAAACCTATTTGTAGAACTTCTTTTTGACCAGATTTAAGTTATACCAGCAGCCCCAAAACTGCTTATTTTCACAAAACAGCACTGGATTAGCGCAATACAAGAACAGGATAACTTCACGGGGTGAGCAGATGGAGGTCTACATATGCAACCCCAGCAGGTGTGATGCCCGACTGTCAATAGAGGTGCTATGGAACAGACTGATCATCTACTGAGCATATCGGCTTGTTTCATACTTCCTCAGACAATGTAACACATAGGTTTATTCCTTTCCACATAAAGATAAGAGTATCAACACTTGTTTCTGTGTCCTTAAATTGATATAACTTTCCTCTAACTATCCCTGGCACATGTGAGTCGCTCTCAGCACCCACGCTGACACATACGCTTACTGACGCACCCTGGTTCACACACGCTGCTACGCGCTGACACATGCTCCCCTCTCATCGGTCAGTGGCAGGTTTCGTCACTCACCCTGGCTGTTGGGTCCCCCCTCTCCCTCCTCACAGTCCGTCATGTTGTTCTGCATCCCCTCTCCTCAACAGGATGATCTGGTGGGCTGGAGCTCAAAGATAAGATGCACTTTACTTCACTGCGTCTTTCCTGTTCCTTCTTGAGGTTGAGTTTCTTTTTTCTTTTTTTTTCTTAAATGTTTGTTTGTTTTTTAGTTTGTTTGTTCTTTCTCCCAAGGAAAGCACTTGAGAGAGGAGAGCTATATTTTGTGCTCTCATTAACTCCTTAACTTCTCTGTTGCGTGATTTCCTCCGTCTCTCATCAGGAGGAGCATAGAGAGAATGAGGGCGACTGCAGGCGAGAGTGGATGCTGGTGCTCGGTGTTACTCACATGCACGCTCTCGGTCTCTGTGCGCCACTTGCCCCCCCAGTCAGTTTAAGCCTGATGACTTTCGTCATGTATTCAAAAAGGTATTATATCCCTCTTCATCCCTCCCTCTTTTTCTCCCTCACGCACGGTCACCATCATCCATCTCATCATGAGAGATGGATGGAGAGGGATTGAGAGACACAGGGGATACACGTCAGTCGACAAAGTACTGCCTCCTGAGATTAAACATCTCCTTTGATGTTCGCTTCAGACAGAAGACGAGATTTCATTTCACTTCTGTCTTTTCATCCCTCTTTGTTAACCCCCCCCCCTCGCTACTTTCCTCTTTTATACGTTTCTGCATGGTCATGGCCCATTATTTGTAGGAGAGCTGGAGGCTGCACTTGTATAACTCTGAACTTAACTTTCACTGTTACCACAAGCAATGGCTGCACTGCCCAGGTTTGCGAACAGAACTTTATACTCTTGGATGGCGTGGGAGCTACTTTTTTCATCTATTTTATTTATTCAATCTTCATGTAAAAGTGAAGAAAGATAAGTACTGTGTGAATTCAGAGGCATTAGTGGGAAACCTGCCCTGGTGATTTGTCATTGTAATTGGTCCAAAAAGGGAAAAATAACTTTGAATAAAGATATTGTGACAAATCACCTTGACTTAAAATTCGATTGGAGCATTTATGTTGATTTTGAATGCAACAGTGCAATACAAAGTCTTAACCTGTTTATGAATAGGATTGCAGAGATTTGCAGTTATTGGACCCTGGAGGTCAGTCAAAGAGACTCAAAGCTCCAATGAAACTTCAGCATGTCAGGAATGTAATATCATACAACAGAAACATTGACTTTGAGATGAGAGGAAGACAAAAGAGGGAACACAATGTGACAATGTATTTGGACAAAATAGGGAGAATATTTAGAAAGAAAATTAGCTGTAGTGTGAAGAAAGGCAATTAGAAGACATAAAAGTCAAAACTGGTTAGTAGAAAGCTCCTGGAGGATTTTATTCTTGCATGGGCCAAGCTTCAGGTCCTACTGAAGTTCACAGAGCATCACTAATCCACACCCATTGCCTTGTGATAAAGATACAGTATAATGGCAAAAACACAACAGATAAAATGACGAAAAAAGCCCTCCCCCTTTTAAACCATTAGTATTTGTATGCTTGGCATCATGTCACAGCAAACTGCAGCCATCTAGATGATCTCTGAGTTTTGGCAGATGTTCAAACAGCATTTATCCTCACTGGCAAAAACCATCTAATGCTCACTAAAAACCTACTGATATGTTAAATATGTATTCTTCCATCTCCACTCTAATTGAAAATAAAGTTACAGGCTATTCAAATTACAGCAACAAGATGGGGGAGAAATTAATAGCAATGGGTGAGACTGGCAAATGTGAGAAGGGGCAGTATTTTAAACACGTTTCAAAATCGCTTGAGACCGAAAAGCACAATTACATTAGCAGCGGAAACATGGGAAAGATTACATAAAAAAACTAGATTTAAGTGGTATAAGCTTTATGATATCTGGGTTTTCAGTAAGCTGTGTTAAAATGTTGCTTTTTATATACCTACATTGTCCTGTTGTAGTGTCCACTGCATTAACTAAGCTTGTTTATACTTTGATATTCTGTACCATAATATGCAATACAAGTTCACCATTTTGCTTTAGACAAATGCTAAAAACAAGTTTATATTTTTTACAGGAAAAAAGGGGGAAAAATATAAATGATTTTTTCAAATAAAAACAAACAAAAAAGCATTATTCTCTTATCATACACCGTAGAGCATCTTTAGTCACCTTCTGGATGAAAATACTGTTATATCTCCAGTCTCTCCCAACCAAAAGACTGGGGTTCTGCTCTGGACAACTGATTGGCCCAAACGCCAACAGTACAATTAAAATACTTTGTCATTTATCCCAGGTTTGCCAAATTGCTGCTTTTATGGTGATTTTATGGTGATGCAATTAAGTGAAGAAATAAATGTTTTCATGCATGCGAAGAAAGAAAACTCCTTAAATAATAAGATTGGTTTAAAAGTTTAAAAGTGGTTGATTGAAAAGATCAGTTCACTTCAAAGTTCAAGCCAGAAATCTTGGTGTCCTTTTGGATCCTTAGTTCAGTTTTAACCATCATATTAAAGAAGTAACCAAATCAGCCTTTTACCACTTGGAGAGTGGACTGAGGGCTCCTCATGTTTTATAAAAATGTGTTTGTGAAATTGTTTATTTCTAAAAGGGTTGACCACTTTAATGTAGTGTTTACCGATGTCTTTGAAAATTACTTAGATAACTGTGACTAATCCAGAATGGTGCTGCTTGTGTCCTCACAAAGACCAAAAAAGGGGAAAATATAATTCCTGTTCTTAGATCTCATTGCTGGCTTCTTGTGCACCAAAGAATCCATTTTAAAATTTTTCTGCTGTTGTAGAAAGCACTGAATGACTCTTGTCCAAGCTTATTTACTGATGCTATATGCACCACCGAGACTTCTATGATCATCTTGGATCAAGTTTGCTTTCCATCCCGAGAGTTCAAACTAAACAAGGAGAATCAGCATTTAGTTTTTATGCTTCTAATATCTGGAACAAACTACCAGAAAACCTGATGATGAAGGTGATGATGATGATGATAGTGTTGTTGGTGATGACGATGATGATCTGAATCAGAATCAGAATGAGACTTTATTACACATACAAGGAATTTGTTTTTGGGGTGGAGGTGCTTAGACAAAAACAAACCTGTACCTGTACACACGTCTTAGTTGACATGGAGAAGTGCAGTTTGAGAAACAAACAGGGTAGCTGGTGACTGAAACACAATTTTCCTTCTTGGAATAGGATAACAACCTGTTTCACATAAACAATACCTTTTAATTTGGCATTTGTAAATACATATGTGGTATTTATTTGATAGATATTTCTTATCACTATTGATCTAAGGTAATATATGCACAAAAAATCATCATGCATATCAATCATCCAATTTCAATAATTGTAACCTCTGTTAATTCCCTCCCCCCCTGTGTTCAGGCTGCAAAGGGGATCATACAAATCCAGTTTACACTCAAAAGGCGTCACAGAAGTGCTGGCTCCAATACGGTTTCCTGCTTCTTGAACAGGTTGTAAGACTATACCGCTTCTTGGATGCCTTTTACTCAATTACACATGATCATTCACCACAAGTAGCTAACTTTTATTCTATTTTGTTGTATCCTTCATTTGCAGTGTGCAAAGGACTTTGTTTTGCAAGATGTCAGCACTATTTGGTTAAGTATAATTGATAAGTTGATATGTTAGTTTATTGTTCCTTTTTAAACAGATGCAGAACGGTTCCTTAAAGATTATCATAGTTTTCACAGTGGTTTATAATTTTGTTTATGGTAAATTACAAACTAAAAAAAAAGAGCAGTTGTAAAATCTATGTCAATTGATCCTGGTAGCTTTTGTGTTTTTTTTTTTTCACAGTGACATTTTGGCAGCCACAATTAAAAATGACAGGTGTTGATGTTAAAAGTACAGTTTCCTAAAAATGTATTGTAATGTCTAATAATAAAGTCACCTTTGAAATTCACACTTCCCCCAAAAATAAGCCGTAATGTATAATACATTATCACAATACTTTTACGGTGGTGTTCTGGCAACCACAGCTCCCGGTGTTTTACCGTGAAACATCTTTTTTTTTTTTTACAGCGTGTATGATTTATGGGATACAAATAAAGTTGCTTTGCCAAAGTGAATTATTTTTGCAATCTTCAGTCTACAATTTGTAAAATCAAAGTTATCTCCTCTTAAGCCCATATAATCATCTGTGTAATGCCCTGTAATAAGATACTAATCAAACCAGCCAAACCCAACTCATAAAACTTAACAGCTGTTGGATTCCAGTATTCACACATACAGATTTGCTTCACTTATGTGTAAAGTGCTGTCACATGGCATTTTGAGACTTTACAAGTTGACAAGCATTGTCTGGGCAGTATACTGGCATGTGCAAATTGTATTATGGTAGATTACTGGCTGAGGAGAACACATTAATTGTGCATGAGAAATTTGAACACAAGAAGACTGTATTTGTAAAAGATATGATATTAAAGTTCCTCGTAACCCAATTTAGACGTGCAAGTATTTTAACCTCCTGCAGACAAGCATCAAAGACAAAAAAAGCAATGTTGTTGTAATTAATAATGGTGATACAGTTTATAGTGTTAATGGTTAAGTGTTGATGGTTGGCCTCTGATTTCACAGGAGGAAACATGCACATAAGCCAAAACAAAGAGCACCCAACCAACAGTTAATGTGGACTATGAAGAGGAACTCTGATGTCCAGATATTTGAACTTTCCTTCACTGTGGTGATGTGGAAGTGTTCCCTGGAATCATACAACAGTATCTACTACTGAGGATGATTACTGGCACAAAAGAAGACAAAATTTGGCTCCATACTACGTAATGCAGTCAGTGGGGAGACTTTAAACAAGAGATGATAGTTCACATTTGATGGAACATTAGCATCCATTTCCTTGAACTCATAACTAAAATCTTCACTCTTCTTTCATGTCTGCTTTGGCAATTGTTAACTCCTGAGATAACATTGTGTTCTTTTGACTGCTAAATACTCCCCTCCCTACAACATTTGTATGGAAAGACATTGAAAAAAAAGAAAAAGACTTTGCCAAGCTACATCTAAATGTGGTCTAAAAGAGGAAAGCCATATTATTCACAACATTTAGAAATACACCAATGTCAAGACTAAGCACAATTTCCAACATTGTTTTTTTTTGGGCCAAATGTAGGTGATGACAGACCCACTGGATTTAGCCCTAAAATGTTATTTGGTGCTGGGCAGGCAAGGCAAGGCAAGGCAAGGCAAGGCAAGGCAAGGCAAGGCAAGGCAAGGCAAGGCAAGGCAAGGCAAGGCAAG
>JAOXYM010000014.1:9500033-9518027 GCA_028567055.1 Leptatherina wallacei | reverse complement strand
GTGCGACCTATTAGGAGTGGGCGTGACGAGACCTGGGCAGGTAGGAGACACAACGGAGGGAGTGTAACTTCTGAAACCGGAGGAGAGATTAGGGATAAACAACAACAAGGTAAGAGACAGACTTGAGATGTGACACTGACCCCCAGTTTGAAAACCACTGGATTAGACAACTGCAGATTATTCAGAACTCTGCTGCTTGAGTCTTCACTAAGACCAAGAAAGTAGACCACATCAGTCCAGCTCTGAGCTCTGCCTGTACGATCAAAAAAGACATTAGTGACCTTGATCCATTATGAACCTACCAGACCCCTCAGGTCTAAACAATTTCGATCAGTTCTAAACAATTATCTACAAACTAAGAGCTAGTTCTCTCTTTTCAGAGCTTTAAAAACTGATAAAAAAGACACCATGTGGATTTTCTTTTTAATCTTTTTTACTTGATATTGTCATGGTTAGATCCCTTTTCTTTTTTATCTTTTTAAGGTTAATATTCTTAATCAACTTGTCATAGTTTACACATTTAGTTTAGAGTCTTTTAACGTTGTATGATTTCACATGTATTTTATTGTGTGTGTATTTTACTTGGTTGTGAAGTGTTACCGACAGCATTGACAGTTGACAATAAATAATGTCACTACACCCCTGTTGTTTTAGATCAGATAATGGACTATCTAGGATTACAACAGAGGTATGGACTCTGTTGGACCTTGCAAGTGGCTACAGACAGGTGGATATAGACCCCTCTGACCGAAAGAAAACAGCCCTCACGAAACCCTTTGGCCTAAAAAAACTTTTTTATTAGCCACCTTTTATCATAACTGTTGATAAACTTTTATTTTTTGCATTTTATTTTATTTTTTTGTTTTTTATTTCTTTTAAAAGTTTGTTTTTAATGTACTTTTTAATGCTTCTTCTGCACCCTGCTGATGTGCAATACAGATAAACTTGCACTGCACTGGCCTATATGACTGAGTGTATGCCATTTGGCCTGTGTAACCCCTCTGCCAAAGGCTGATGCAACATTGTCAGCAAAACATGGTTATTGAATTTTTGTTGATTTATTTGGATGAGGTGGTTGTGTTTTCCCCTAATTTTAACAGTAATGTGCACCACCTGCAAGAATCTCCAGCATGGAAGTTGCTGCCCAAAAAGTGTTGCTTAGGAAGCACGCTGGACTTGACCAGGATTACCTTCCACTATGAGCACGAGTAATAACTTTGAAAATTTTTTTCCCCCTCTACCTGCTTGGATGCTGCTGTTCCCAATTTAAAGACAAAGTTTGCATGGTTTTAGTTCCCAGTCTCTTGTTCTATTTGGAATTGGGGAATTCTTAAATAAATGATAATTAAAATTTTATTATCTTAGTGCTGGCTTTCATTCTTTTTTATTCCTTTAATGATTTTATTTATAAAATTTTTGGCCCTACTCAGTTCTTTTTTTTTTTTTACAGTGGGAACCAAGAAAAAACAAAACAAAACAGTGGTAACCAATTTGTTTTAGGTATTTAAAGGATCCACACACTAACGTGTGACAATATTACACACCAAACCCTTTGGGCATCAGAGTTAGAATAACACCAGGATGTTGACACACTGCAATGAATTGTATATGAGAGGAAGTGGGAGTGACCATATGGTGCCTGAGGAGGATGAGCGTATTTAGTCTCCAGGCTTTCATGATGCTGCATTTCATGGCACCTTCTGTGGTGTAGAGGATATGTACACTCAAAGGAAACACTGGATGGTGACACTGCAAGAGGTTTTCTACCCTGCCCTGGTAGCTGTTGGTATACCATGTAAGTATGTGTCAGAGTTGGAGCTGTTAGGTGATTGACTTCAAAAATACTTCTCTTGTTATTTGAGCAATATCATACATAAGATGCCTCACCTGACCTATATCATTTTCTCAGCCAATGCCATCACCTTTCTGATCATCTGGAGGCGGAACTGCATGCTCTCCAGGTCCAGTGCTCTCTATATGATGGCAATCTCTGTAGCTGACAGTCTTTTTCTGATCTTCATTGTGGTTCTTGAGCTTTCCTTGAAGTACCACCAGCATGAGCCGTATTGGAGTCATGAGCCATGGTGCAGCCTCAGGGACGTCTTTCACTATGGAGCCTACAACGCCTCAACATGGCTGGTGGTTCTGTTCACAGTGGAGCGTTTTATCAGGATCCACACAAAGAAAATTAAAACAAAAATCTGCACTCCAAGATGTGCTATGGGAACTATAATAATAATCTTCATCTTTAGTCATCTTTTTGCTGTTCCTTACATTTGGTCTAATGCCTTGGTGCATGAAAACAACCAGTCCTTATGTGTATATACACCTGAGGCCCCAACTCAGTTCATTTACACCCTGGTTTGGTTTCAAACACTACAAGCCTACGTTTTTCCCTTTGTCATCCTCTTGACACTTAATGGTTTGACCCTGCGACTTATTTCTGTCAGCAACAGGATTCACGTCGCTGCAGAGTTGAGTTTGAGGATTCATAAAGTTAGACCCATTCTTCGTTCCAGGATGAGAAAATCTGTGGTTTTGTTGGTGACTGTATCCATGAGCTTTGTGCTGCTGTCCGTCACCCGTGCTATAACTCAGATCATCCTCCGCACAACTGACATGTAGTCTGTGGATCGTAATAACTATAATCATCCGATAAATGTAGCAGCTGACACTGGCACCGTGCTGTGCCTGAGCAATGCTGCTATTAACATGTACCTGTATGTATGCACCCAGTCCAAGTTTCGTCAGGAGTTCTTTGCTTGTGTAAGACAGGTTTCAGTTTACTGTAAAACAAAACTATAGAGGGAGAATGGGGACCATTCTTTTTCTCTTAACTAAACATAACCATGATACATTACAGTTTGGATTTGGAGTTTGTGCAGGTAAAAATTTTATTTAAGAAATATTCTCATGGCAGTCATAACTGGATAATGACTTTGTTTTTCTCAGAAGACAACAAAGCCTTTAAATGGATTGACGCTCCATAAAACACTATCTAATTTTCTTTATTATCATGTTTTATCCATCCTGACCATCTACTAAGGAAAAGAGATGATCTACGTTTTCCATCCAGACACACATCTCTGATGTTTGATGTTAGACTCTAAAAATCTAAGTTAATTCCCTGCATTTGGTTTCCAGACCTTGAGTAAACAAACAAGAAAGGCCTGACTTGGTAACCATTATCACTCCTGGGAAGGAGGTTTGCAATCACATGTGCAAAGATGGCTGGATCAGATAAGGATCTAGTAAAGTTGTAGTGAATGGTTCTGCATTAGCTCTTTCATGTCTCAATCTAAAGGGATTTATTGTAAATATGTACAGAAATACCTTAAGAAAATAAATCTTTATTCTTTTATTTGTATTTATATCGTGATGCTGCATTGTTAATCTTTGATGTACTAATTACAGGTATGGAAGAGTGAGTTTTTCTGGACAGAAGAATACTATCCCCAGTCTAATGCAGTCAATTAAAATCAGCTCTACTAATCGTTGATTTCTATTGATAAGAACATTTGAAGAAAATAAAAAAAGTGGACTTTGCTTTTCCTTTTTAAAGACTTCATACAAAAAGGGAGACCCACATGCCCGACTAACACGTGGAACTTGTTAAAACATGGAAAGTTAAGTAGACAGTTTGAATGGAAGACTAATTGATAACGTTTTAAGAGAAAGATGTAAAGCAGAAGATAATTGTTGCTAAGTAAAATAGCAAAAAAAAAAAAGTTTACAGTAGTAATGATAACCTAATAATGTCTTAGTGAATATGTTCTGCATCAGAACTTTCCAACAACAACTATAAATAGTCAAAGTCCTGATACAGAACTTAAAAGTTGGTCCATCTCATTTTTTTGTCTGATCTTTTATAAGTAGGAGCTTCTGACTGCTCATATCATTGTTTCATTCAGACTTTTAATGTTTTGAAAGAATAATAGTGTTTTCAGCTTATGTAGACTGAAAATATGTCGATTCTGTTCATAATGGCCATCAGACTGGCTGCAGAGGCAGATGCCCAAAAGTGAAAGCAAATTGACATTTCCAGGCACAAATTAGCATCGATATGTTTAATCAATAACCTGTAATATTTAATAAAAATCACCCTAAATTTACTGTTAAACCATAACTGAATTTCATAGTCCACAGAAATGCTATAAAGTAAACAATTTAGTGGTTATTGTTGGGCTTTTTATTCTTATTCATATATAATGAATATATATGGTGAATGCTGGGATATACTCCAGGAACAAAGTTTACAGTGGAAATGACAAGAATCAGAAGTAACAGAGGCATCATTCTGAATGAGGAGATATAGTTTAGTAGTGGCAGTTATGAGATGATACTCAGGCTTACACAATGTTTCAGGGTAATGAGGTTTTCAACCTCTGTGATATGTCAGTGCTTCAACCATGTTAGCTCTTGTTTATAGTTTCCTTTACAAATACCTGAAGTTGTCTTACAGTGTGTAAAGTTAAGGTGTACCTTGAAAATTCAGTTTTAGAGTAAAGACAGGACTGGGAAATTTGAATTTTAAAGGTAAGAAAGACGTAACATGTCATCTGATCCTCAGTGAAAATCATAGGGTGGGCTGTTCATGATCAGAAGAAAGCTGCAAAAGACTCCAGACAGCCCTCTGGAAATCAATACATTGGCACACATTTAACTAAAAAAAAGTTGTGAAGCACTTGTTACTTTTTTTCAGCTGTATCCATGTTTTTGTGTTTATATATGCCACAAATAAAAGATACATGACCTGAATGTGCCGGATAAATTACTTTATAAGTGATATGTTTGGACTTCTAGGTGTAACATTCCTTAACAATTGCATCTACATGATCTGATTGAGTCTGCTTGTAAAACAGCATGGGGCAACACTTGCTCCAGCCTTGTATTACCGGATCTGCTGAGTTGTTGCACAAGACTCCTGACCCTGAAAACAATCTAAGGAAATAAAGTAAGGTTTCACTTAGTAGGTTCCACATGTGAACATAAAAGAACCATGACAAAAATTCCTATAAGCCAGGGAACCCTCCAGGTCAACCTTACCAACTGCAAACTACATCTGGCGCAAAAGAGACAGAGCTGAGAGCAGAGAGGCATATCCTTCACTAATCTTTCAGAATAGCTGTTTATGGCTAAAATATGCCACTTTAATGTTGTGCCAACAAAGTTTCACAAAGTCCTAAACAAACAGACATTCTGACAAAGGTGTTCTAAAGTTTTCTCCAAATGTTTAGTTTTACCATCAGATACCAATTAACATGTAGTGAAAAAAGACAAAGACAAACTGTCCTTGTGTAGTTGAACCCATCAAAAATTGAACTGGAAGTCCAAAAAAGTACCACCACCACAGTGGTTTTTCATTAACTTTCAGAACATGACTTTTATTCAAGCGGATTTTATACAGCAGATTGAAATGCTACTTTTTTTTGCCACTTTTTGAAGCTTTGTCTAGTCCTTGGATGTACTTGCGAGGAATTTGATAATGATCTGAAATTGAAATAGAAAACAACAAAATCACTCAATTCACACAAATGAAGAAATAATATAATAATATCAAGGTCCATACCGAGCAGCAAAGTGCCAACTTGATGAATCTGGTTTCCTTGAATCTGGACCAGGACTCTTTCCTTGGCTCCGGGGATGGGATGTAAGACAGTGCTGGCCTGGACTCTGCGTTGCAAGGCAGTGGCAACCGTTGCAGGATGCAAACCATAAACTTCCAAGTTCTTTACCAGAGTCACCTACATATAACACATGGAAACAACTACGGTTATATTAACCGAGAAAAAACACCACTTATGATGTCTTTCACGGGTAGTAACAAGACATTTTAGTGCAGTCTGACTGAGGTCATTTAAATCAATGTGACACTGACTAGATTAACTCTTGAATTTATCACAGGGCTTCAAGTATGCAAATGTGACGAGGACTGTCTAGATATTCTTTACAAATATTCACGTCACATCAACTACTGATTGGATTGCCGTGAAATCTGGTGCAAAATCTCTGAAAATCTGCTAAATGAGCTGTATTAACAATAAAACTTTTATACCTGCTGTTATTATTTAGTTAGATTCAATTCATTTTGTGTTTCACATCTAAATGCAGTGATGTAGTGGTGCCTGAAGAAGTATACTTTTAATATCTTTCAATGATTTTTTTTCCCCAGGGGCCTTTTCTGCCATTATGAAAGGTGGCATTTAAGACATACAGTATGTTATTTTATAGGCCACTTGGGTGAGTTGTATTCGTACAGTGTAAGTTAAATTATGCCACTTGACTTAAAAAAATAAGCACTCATGTTATAATTAAATTCAGAGAGGGCAGGTCATACTTTTAAGTATTATTTTTAGTTTCTGTCATACACAGGATTTACAAGTGGACGTACTCAAAGTTGACAGAAAAATAACAGGTCGTACTCTAAAACTGACCTTCCGATCAGCAGAGTTGAACTGGGAAAACATTTTTTAGTAATTTTCCTTTTGACTGGCCCCATTTTCCCTTAATTTGTGCCGCGTTATGTAAAGCAATGTAATACATATAAGCATGGCGAAATTACATTATGTTGGAAAGTGCTGCCGTTGTTTCAAGAACACAGTGTTGTTTGTTCTGAGAGGGCTTGCATTACAGAGATTCACTTCCTTCTAGAGCAACTCTCCCAAAATTAAATGTTTCTCATGATTTGGTTGTGTGGAATTTACCAAAGTGAAGCAAAGGGGGTGAAAGAGGTGAAATCTGAGTGGTAACTTAATGTAGTAGCATCTGCTACGCTGTCATGTTGATTCATCCACAGCATTTCGTCCACCTCTTCCTCACTTTTTTTTCTTTTTCTGACCTTTGTATGATATATGACCACTCTAAGTCCTGATTTGATTATCCAATGCTGACCTTTGACATTACCCTGGACAGATCCTCATCAGCATCTCCTGCACCTACCCAATAGTATTGTTGCGATTGTACTTAATGACCACTGCTGTGATACTAAACTCCATACTGACACCCAGGAACTTCATCAATACTCGATACCACAGAGTGAAAATGAGAAATAAGCAGCAGCAGCAGCACAAAAAGCCAGTGGAGCTGCAGTTGTCTTTAACGTGTTTGCTTCATATTGTTGTGGTTTAAAGTTAATGGTTGATCCAGCAAACTAGTTAAAGAGCCATTTGTTTCTTTCTTATGTGTTTCATGTTGTAAGGAGATGTTTACTTGCTGGTTCCACATCTTATCCTGAGGTTTTGTCATTTTTGAAAAATAAAAAATAAATAAATAAAAAATATTGCACCGCAGTTGAAAAGGCTTAGCAAAGTTGGAGGGAAAGTGTGAGTGACAGGCAGCTTAATGAACAGACACAGCAGATAGCGACCCCTGCAGTGATAATTGTCTCCACCTGGTGTTGACCATGAGCTATTCTCCCTCGTCTCTCATCCATAACACACGTGTGTGGGCACACACAGATTCCCTCCTTCCTGGTTGTTTTATAAGATATGAGATGACAATGTGTGATATGAAGACTATATGATGTAATATCACATTATATATATAATTACAGCCTCCAGTGACGGGAAGTGTCTTTCTGCAGCTGTGCCGTGTGAGGTTTTCAACAAAGATGACACCGTTTACATCTATATTGTTAGGAATGGATATGTAATTAGATGATAATTCTTAGTATGGATTATCCCAGTATTGAGTTCTTTGGTAACCCTACCTAACAGGGACCCTAAATCATACAATATAAATCTATACTCATGTGGACTGCTCTATCATTAAGTAAGCCTAACACTCAAGTGATTTTATTTTATTTTTTTCCACATTTTCCCTCTTACACTTCTGGTGTCCTTTCTGTGCCAAATAGCATGTCGGACATTTGCCAGTCAGAACCTTTTGATTTATCTCAGTTATACTATGAATAGGGTGAGCATAATAGTCTGTGAGCTATGACTTTGCAGTTGAGAGAAGCAGTGCTTTTTGTGCTGGGCTTGAATAATGTTGATTCCTTTGACAATTTACTTTCAATTTCGCAGTTCGCTCAACATCCTTCTTCGGAGGGGTTTCTCAAAAGAAAAGAAAACAAAACAAAGTTGTCGGAGTTAGATAACACTTTCCTAGGAAAAGCCCCTTTGTCACAGTTACAGAGTGTTCCTGAAACCACCCAAAACAGTCTAAGAGCCAGTGAAGCATTTGGATGCTGATATGAAGAATTTGACCTCATATAAAAAATGTGGTGTAATTGAAGAGCTTGAAACAAAAAAGATCAGACAAAAGCTCACTTGCATGAGCTTGGTTTGGGTTTGACTAAATCCACAGATTCAGCTGAGTGATAAAATGAAAGAGGCTTGCTCAACACTTCGATCTTGGTATTTAGACGAAGTAAAGTCAGTGTGTGAGTGTAAACCGACGCCAGAAGCATAACAAGCATACCGCTATTTTTTTAAGGGTGTCCAGCTGGTTTATGAATATGTCCTCTTTCATAAATTCTGTGGTCAATCTGTCAGTAAAAAGTCTTTTGAAGGCCCAAGTGACAGATGATAGTTTTAGAGGTTTGGCTGAGGTGCTGAAGAGGTTCTGGTTCCTTACAGCTTGAAATGTTTGGCTGAGGAGGAAGATTTTCAAAAGGAAAGTATAGTGTGCTTCAACAGGGAGAAAGAAAACAGGCATAATGAGACAAGCTGACCTGTGCTGAGGAAGGAAATTGCAAAACCAACAGTTTTAGCAAGTAAATGTGCTAAAAAAACTTATAGAGAACCCTGTCATGTCTTAGAAAGGTCCAGTGATTTTGCAGACTTTCCACCTGATTTTGGATCTTTCTTTTGTCCTCTTCCCTCAGAACAGTCTTTCTGTTATCAGTAAGGATCCCACTGGCTTCTGCTGCCTCCTTATATTTTACCCTGGAGGGGAATTTTGTTTTCAATAATGAGTCTGTTGTGAGTTTCTGATAATTCTGTGCTAGGTGTTGGCATGTAATATATACTTGTGTCCTTAATAAAAATGTTTATGGAGCTGGGCCTGATGGTAAGCTAAATGGCAATGCTGATCCAAACATTTTCAAAGTTTTTGCATCTTGATTTTGAGGAACTTTCCTTTTTTATGTATCCTAGTTGTTTTGCTTTTTTCATTTTAATTCTAGTTCTACTACAATTTGCTTAATGCGGTTGCACAACAATTGCCTAAATTATAATTAGAAAGGCAATCTACAAAAATTTACGGTGCTTTCCCTCCAGAATGGAGTAATGACACAAATAAAACTCTCTATTAAGGTTCAACCTTTGTGCTTATCTCATGAATATTCATTTGCTGAGAAAAGAAGAATGCTTCTTTGTCTTCCTAGTTTGCAGCTGCAGCCGCAGAGGGGAAAGTGTAAGGGTTTGCTCATCATTAAATGGATGCCAATGAATGCCACTACTTCTGAGAATTTTTCTGCTGTAGTGCTAACCGTCACCGACATTTTAAACCAAAGGGTAAGCAGTCTGAACAAAAACTCTCTTCTAAACACAGAAGTGTACTGCAAGAGCTACACAAAGGTTCTGACTAAATAGATTGTTGGGTCTTTTAAATGGTGTTAATTTATTTAATAGGTAACCTCGGTACTCATTACTCCTCCAGAACACTTTCATGTCAACACTGACTCATATAGTTCCCCTGATGTTGTCTACACAAATCATAACCATCTGATGATGATGCAGGTCGGTAAGATTGTTCTTTATTTGTAGTAATAAATGGAAAGATTGTTCTTCTCCACTCTTTTGGCAGTGCTGGTTGCTTTAAAGTTGAGAGTTTTCTCACAGTTGTAACCTAATTATGTTTACATAATTAAGACTGTTATTATGTTACTGTTAGTTTTAGAGTCAGGTCTACAGACACTGTCACACAACTATATGGGAAGCAAAGATTCCTACAAATACCCACACTTATCTACAGCTACTATTTTAAGAAGGTACGATGTTGTAAAGGTTTTTACCTTTTTATTTGAACCTCGTGAAGCCACAGAGATGTCTATAGGTTCAATATGGCCCTTCTTTATTATAGGATCCTGTCCAGGGAATATAACTTGATAGCACTCCTGCATTCTTCCCAGTGTCCTAGTGGAGGAAAACGTTTAATGTTATATCTTTGCCATTAGTAAGATGAAAGAGGTGATGACACTGTTGAATGCTGACTGTAAATATGAATTATGTTTCCATCTAACACAATTATATGTAATATTATGATCCCCAAAAAACTGCAAAGACAGTTGGATTAATACTTCTTTCTCTTACTTACACAGATTTTAAACATTTGTGCTAAAAATGTATTTGGTACTTATTTCATAAAAATTAAACTACCTCCTGGCAAAAGTGATTTCCACCTTAAACTCTGTTTCCCTGTCCCTGGTAGGTTGAAGTCCTATTCAGGCGTTCCTATAATATGGGCAATACAAAGCCTATGGCGTAACTTTTTTGTTTGCTGATGTGCATCTCCCTGGAAGTTTTACATCATGTCACAGCAAAACAAATTGTGCGTGGTCTGTTCAACCTGCTGTTTGTATCATTTGGCCCAAATATAATGCATCTGACAGACAAACAAACAATAAGCGATATTTGTTTTAAACTTGCTTCTCCACAGCAAAGCTGACCCAGTGCACTAACAACCCATAAAGACAGCAAATATCCATGAATTTAGAAATCAGTCACTGCTAATTTGACTTTCTGAATAAGTTCAGCTACACCAATATACTCAACACCTTATCTATCTGGGTTTTTTTCCAGTGAATACCACCAGACCTAAAGAAATTCTGGGGAAAACATTGCACAGATAATGCAATGATAACTAATCTGCTTATGCAGCTTTATCATGTTTCCAGGGTTTTTCAGTTCTTCTAATCCACGTTAGTTACTGTATACACTGTGTCGTCCTTCTAATTCGATCTTTTCTGTCTTGCTGTTACACAGAGACCATGAAACCACCAATTAGTAATGCAGATCAATGCTAGCCCCCCCCCCCCCAAAAAAAAAGAAAAGCATTGTACAGCTATAAACACTCACTTTGATATAGTAAGTCACAAAGCCTACATTATAGATTCTTTAATAAGAAAATTTAATAGAAACTCTGACATCTGCATCTGAACATTTTAGAAACAGGAAAGATTGGAGAAGTATCCTGTTTAGTTGGTGAGTTGGTGAGTTGAAGCCTCATTGTGGAAATTAAATTATTCTTACTTTTAAAGCAAGCATTTCAGACACTTTTAAACCAAAATTTTTTTTTAAATTCTTTTGCTATTTGAGCTAGTGAGGCACAATTGCTTCAATGCACCTTTTGGTTAGAACTGAGACAAACCAACTCAAATCATAAATCAAATTACTCTCCATTTTTTCAGGTCGCTTCATCACGTTTCCAACCATGAGACACAGATTTGCTGTGCCTCATACAACTGAGAACTTTAAAAATCCTGGCTGGGAAACGATAAGCAGAAAATAAATAAAAACATGAAGAAAATTCTTTACCTGCTAAAGAGATCATCCCATTTGAGAGACTCTACTTCCTGGTATTCTGATTTCTCCAGTAAACAGTCACATAGAGTGGGGTTTATAGTCACATAGCTGATGAAGAGGAGAGAAAAATGTAACTTAGATGGATGGAACCAAACAGGAAGCATGCCATCTCATTAAGCAATGTCAGCTTCGTAATAGACTTTATCTAATTCCTCTCATTGCTAATTATCAATTTGTTTCACTTCGGAAGCTACACTTACTTTCATGACATAAAAAGAAGTATCAAATAACTCTTCAGTGTCAGAGTCACATTTAAACATTTTAGCTGATTGTAATGACATTACATGGCCTTGGGTCAAAGCTATATTTGTTTATTGGCAATCAATGCAGTATTTTTACCCCTGCACACAGTTCTAAGAAACCTAGAAGGGTGCTGTAAGCTTCTTCAGTTATTTCAGAGGTTTTTCTTCTGTTTGTCAGGTGACCAGCCCAGAAAAATGTCACCAGGAAATAGCAATTAATAAATAAATTCTTCAGCTATTCTCATGAAGAGGAAAAAAAGAGCGAAAGCATGACCTCTATTAAACGCTGTTGTAACCCGACAATACATGCCGTTATCTGCAGTTTTCAAATGACGCACTACAGAACTTAATAAAACACTTAAAGAGCATAATCCTCCTCTTACTTCTTATTATTTTCATCCACCAGTTCATTCTTCTTCACATATTCGGTGACAATGCTTCTTACTTCAGCCGAATGCATCGTCATTCCTTTCCTGCAGAAGCACCAAAGAACACATCAGTACTTCAATAAATGTGAGAAATGTTTGATGGTATTTTCAGTTTTTGTAACTTAAAGCTGGGAAAAATATCCCTTTTAACTTGCTTATTAATAGTCAGTATAGGTGAGTCAGCTGCCACACTGCACACACTGCTGAATCTTTACTCTGAGCGAGTTTCAATTTCCTTTCCTGAGATTGGTCAAAATATACAAGAACTGGACAAAAAGTATAATGAACCAGCCCAGAAGAGCATGTTAGATACTTAAAAATCCTCATAAAACCTAAACTGATTTTTATATGATCTCTTTTACAATATATATTCAGCTGTATGAGAGTTTCTCCCCCAAAAGACTAATAACAACAATCCTGAATGTTATTCCAATTATTCCCAACTCCACTTGAAATAATGGAGAAAAAGAAATGTTGATACAGTATGTTCCCATTATATTTGCCATTTATGATTCCCACAGTAACCCTTACTCATAAAATTTGTTTTGAAATGTCACAGGAGGAAAGGCACAGTTTGATGCCTTTTGGCCGTTTTAACTTTAAATCATGGCTACCTTTAATACTTTTTAAACACTCTAAAGATGTTAAAACTATGTCTCCTGTCATAAAAAAAAAGAAGTTGAAAAGATTGATGTGATAAGCATTGTTTGCTTTTGTTTCAGTGCTACTTCATATATAATCTACACAAAGAGGTGATATTAGACACATTTGTTTTACCATGGGAATATCATTTTATCACTTTACATGAGTTCAGTGGTTGAGATCAGATAGATCAAAGCCCTCCCTGAGGTGTTCAAATATTTCCTCAACATAAACACTAGCTCCAACTCGTCCTATGATGTGCTCATGCCGTCTGAATTAGGGAAGCATGAGGCTGCATGAGGACCTAGGGGAGAAAACCCACAAGCACATGCATGCACATACACACACCTCTTTTTTGCATCCAAAAAAAGAGCCTCCAGACGAGCAGACACAGAGTACAAAGTTGTGATCTCTGGAGGATAGTACGCAACTTCTCCTCCTTCTCCTCCTTCTCCTCCTCCTCCTCCTCCTCCCTCCTGCACTGTAGTTGCTTCAACACCTGTTTCGTCTGGAATGCTGAAGGAACGCAGCCTATAAAATGTTTAAGTCATAAAAAGAAACAAAAGAACAGGTCAGTTCAATGTGGGCAGATTCCAAGTTTGAATTTAAGATTACAGTTTCTTTATACTGAGGCTGGACTCACTCTGGATTTTTCCAGTCCACCGCCACAATGCTCTCCACACCCTTGGAAAGTTCTTTCACTTGCACAAGATTGTGTTGCTGCTGCATGACCTGCAGAAACCTGGAAAGCTGTCAGAAAAATAAAGAAAACAAACATAGTCATTTGTGTGTTTCTATTTGTATCATTTAAACATATAATTCTGGGAAAACCTCTTTACCTTTTTATAGCTAGATTTCTTGATGTCAAGTTGTTTTCCACTTGGGCTGAAAAACAATACAGAATGGGCTCAGTGCTAATTTCAATTCCACTTCAATAATTCCAAAAGTGAACTATACTTTACCAGCAGGAGAACATGTAGTTGCGGAGAAATGTACTAGTCAGCAGAGGGAGCTCAGACTTCTTCACCTTGCTCTTCAGAGCATGCAGAAAGCACTGAAACAGCAGGGCGTCCATTACCTCTGTAAAAATCAGGGTATGACCCAGGTCACCCCAACAACCTGTCATGCATGTCGATCAACATCAAACTAAATCAGCTACCTTGTGGCGTTTTCAGGTCATCCTGGTTCTCCTCTTCGTTCTCTTTGACACTTTCACACTTGTTCTCCTCCTGCTCAGCTATCCTCAGCTTCTCCAAACCACAGCAGGCTTGATCCGTGACCGTTTCACAAGAACTCTGCTGTTCCTCCTCACACTTCTCAAGCTCTTCCTCCTCTTCATTCTCACTGATCTCACATTTCTCTCCATTCACCTCTTGTCCTTCACTCTCATCCTCTGGTAAAGAAGGAGGGCTTGACTTATCTCCAAATGCCCTATACAGGACACAAAAAAAATTCTAAGTTTACAGCACAGCTGCATTTGAATATACTGACTCCAGAAAGAGTTCCTCTAACTGTTGTCATGAAAACAACGAGTGGAAATACCTGTAAACACCAAACAACAATGGCACAACACTGATACCTTCAGCACATTGAAAATGTATTCAACCTCTTCTTGGTGTGTTTTTTTTCTGTTTTGTTGTATTACAACTTACAGTTTAATACATACAACTTACATACTTTAATTACTTGGACAAAGCAGTCCAAGCTGGTAAAGTGAAATTAAAAGTGAAAAAAAATACTTTGGAGACTGTCCATATGTATTTTTTCATTTGCTATGATGCCCTTTATTACGGCCATTTATCTTTGACACAAACAGGAAAATTAAGCTCACCTGTATGTAATCTACGTGTAACATGTCAGAGCACAGCTGTGTCAAAAGGCCCTGCAAGCTGCAACATCATAAAGTAAAGAGGAGCCACAAAATGAGCGGCACATGAAAGAATGGAAGACCAAGGAGCTCTCCAAACAGGTTAGACACTAAGTTCTGAAGAAGAAATGAAGGGTTTTGAAGAAAAGGAAAAAGAAACAAAAAACATGCAAGGTCTTTCATCAGAGAGATGTCAGAGGTAACCCTGAAGGAGCTGGAAAGCTCCAAAGCAAAGAAAGGAACATCAGTCTATAGATCACTTTATGGAGGAGTAGAAAGGAAAAAAGCCACAGAAAAGAAATTCTAAAAAAAGATCTGAGACCTCACAATAAAAGTGTCAAAAGGTCCAAGGAGATTAAAAATGGTGCTCTCTGATTGGCAAAAAAAATTGTGTGTTGAGGAAGGGATGGAGGTTCACTTTTTATCTAAACAACTGAAGTATTTGGACCAAACAGGAAAGGCTGCAAATACAAAGAGATGGGATTCAGATAAAGTGATGTTGTTATCTTTTGATGCATAAAGGCTTTATTTTTTGGTCCATTTCTCTCAGTTTTATTTTTTTAGAGGTTTACGGTAAGCACTGTGGTTCATGTGAGCGGTGCTTCTCCAATGTTTACAAGTGGTTCTGCAGTGGGGTACTCTGCTTGTTGCATCTACGTTCAACAAGACTCCACAAACTTACAATTTCAGAACCAATAAACAGTTACAGTTTAATTTCAGTTCTGTCAAGCTGAACGTGGCGCAACAAGTCATGTTTATTATGCTAGTTATTAATAAGAGACGTGGAGTTGCCCTGTTGCTGAGAGGAATTGACTAATGTGGGAGATATTGTGAAGCGTTACAAAGCGTAAACCTGCAACGCAAGGAAAAAACATTTGTCTCAGATAATTGTAAAAGCGTGAAATGAGCGTGCTAGGTTTTATTATTAGAAGTTGTACTTCATGCTGGGCTGAGACACGGAGAGAATCTGCTGTTACACTTCAGATGATCGGCCATCATGTTGATGTTAGAGCCTTAAATCAGACACATTGGTAACTTTATTCTCCCACGGTTCATTGAAATAATTTTAATTCTAGTTTTCAGAAGATCACTATGAAACTGGCGTAACTGCTGGGGCTTTAATCCAGAGAAACACACATACAGGCACGCTCCGTTTCACTGCTGCAGGCAGGTGACGTTCAGAGCCGCTCTCTCTCTCTATAAAGAGACCTAGAGTTTCATCACAAGCTATGTGTTTGTTTAAATAATCTTTAATATATATTAAATAAATTATTGTCTACAACTAACAATCTAGTACAGTAATGTATTACAGTACTGAGATGAGGAGGAATACGTAGCAGACTTTTTTCATGTTTCTCCTTTCTTTATTCTGGTTATTGTCGTAACCCATGCTTAATTAACATGAAAAACAAAATAACTTAGGGACTGGCAGATTAGATACCTTCATCAGTAACCGTGGGCCGCTGTCTAACGTCATCAGTCCAGATATCCACTCAGTGTCAGCAGGCAGCAGCAGATACCAGTTTAACACTGCATAAATGGCAGCGCGGCACACACAAAACTGCCGGCTGATTAGTCTATAGTAAAATAATTACTAATTAATTGTAATCGAGGTAACATGTGTGGTGAGGTCATATCGTCCAGCCTTAGATGAAGACCTCTCCTCTCACAAGCCGCAGGCTTGCTTGTGGTTCTCTGAACTTCCAGGTCAAAAAAGGGAGACAGTCTTCAGACACATTTCTGATGGAACCATCTTCCAGTCTGGCAACAGAACACAGAGGCTCTCTGTTTTTAGGACTAAGCTTAAAACTTGTATTCAAATCTCTGTGCTTCATTTTCTATGTTTTTTCTTAGAACTTATTTTACTGATATTTCACAATTATCCACAATTTGTCTTTCATACTTTTGTTTTATTTCTTGCTTGTACCTCTTGTTATTGCTTTGAAAAGCACTTGGTTGCATTTTGATTGAAAATAATTTTATAAACTGACTGATGCCAAATTCAAAGCAGCTTTGAGTCATGAAATCTATCCAATTCCCAAACGTTTAGGCCAACTTTTCCTTTCAGCGTTATATTATGTGAAAAATAGGGCTGTCAAAGTTAACGTGTTAACGCAAAGTCTCTTTAAAGCCGGTAATTTTTTTTAAATGCGCGATTAACGCAGCACTGTCAGCATAATTTCAGGGAGAGATGCAGAAAGCAATTTGTGTTTTTGACGCTGAAATGGACAGAGAATGGATCTTTTACACGGACAGTCTAGCTTAAAAGTTCTGCAAGATGGTTTTCTGGACCAGACCGAGGTATTTGAAACTTAAACTCATGGTGTGACACGGACTTGTGATGCATTCAATGCAGCTCGGAAATCACAACTCTAACAGTTTACCTCACACAATGACAACTACAATATCAAGAAATAAACAAACCAGGAGTAATTGTGGGTTTGCAGTCTCTGTTGGCTTCTTAGCTTACATAAGTATTATAATAATACATCATTGTTATAAAATAAATATCCTGTTTAAAAACATCTTAAAATGAAATAGATAAAAAAAAAAATAAAAAAAAAAACATTTTTAAAATTCAGCGATTAAATTGCGATTAATTGCGAGTTAACTAAGGACACTCATGCGATTAATAGCGATTAAAAATCTTAAATCGACTGACAGCGCTAGAGAAAAAGATAAAGATGTATTATGAATGGAAACATTAAATGTTTCAGCAATAACTTTTTGCCTTTAGGAAACTAGGTAACATTTAAACATTTACAGAAGTTTTGACAAACATTTCCATATTTAAAAAGTTCATCAGCACAGAGTGACAGATCTGTTTGAAAGAGATAATATTCATAAAATGAAGAAGATGACATTCACTAACCAGAGATAGTCCATGTATGTGTGGAGAACACACACTCCTCTCCCTTTCATGCCCAAACTATGCATCTCTGAACTGGACATCACAGCTTTGCCAACTGCAACAGGAGCCCTACAAACAACCAGAAAAGCACTGTGACACTTATATATTTAAGAAATATTGTAAAAACATAGCCAACCCTTATCATTATTATTATTATTTTAAAACATACCTATTCTTTACCACTGTAACTGCACAGCAGTCCCCCTGGTTCACATCTGGGAGACCACAGGAAGGCACGACCACACCTGGCAGCATGAGATCTTTGGAAAAGCACATTATTTTCATCACTATCCTTAATGCAAACACACAAACACACACACACACACACACACACACACACACACACACACACACACACACACACACACACACACAC
>JAOXYM010000014.1:9485660-9497893 GCA_028567055.1 Leptatherina wallacei | reverse complement strand
GGGAGACCTGTAAGGACAGCGTTACAGTAGTCTAGTCTACTAAAGATAAATGCATGGACAGGTTTTTCTAAATCCTGATGAGACATCCTTTTACTGGCTTATTTTACCAGAGAGAAACTCCCAAATACAAATGACTTTAGGTAAACTGCACAGTGGTGTGGTGCCAGTTCAGAGCAAGAATGTTCCTGGTTCCACTCTCAGCTGGGACCTTTTTTTATGGAAACTAGATTGACCATAGGAGTGAGTGTGCATAGCTTTTAATCTTGCTTGTAAACTGGGATAGGCTCCTCCCCTGCAATCCTGAACAGGATGAAGCACATATCGAAAATGGATGGTTGGAAAAGTTTTAGGCCACACCTCATTCAGTATGTATCACGTAAATAACTAAATACAGTCATATAAGTGAGTTATAAAATATGTGAATGATAAGATCAAAGTACTCACTTGCCTTGTAATTATGTACATATTCAGTGAGCTTGACCTTGACACGGAAGTTGGTCACAAGCTCAGCCACACACTGCAACTCATAACCAGTCAAAAATGTAATAAACATAATATGATTTCTGCTCAGTGTACTAATTGATTGAAGTATTTAGAGATGTCCCATAACAAAGGATAATACTTTTTTCAAAACCCAAATGACTCTCTCAGATTCCATCAAAATCCATCAAACAAACTGTAGAAGACATGGTTATAAGGCAAAATTTCAGCTATTTGTGGAAATTTAAAAAAATATATATTTTAAAATGATGTGGAAAAAATGAGGAAAAATGCACACATCTACTTTAATTTTACCGTTTTTTTGAAAATACAGTACATCTCAATTGTTATCAGAAGTTCTCCCAGCAAAATGTAAATTAAGCTCTGTCATTGCATAATTGGAATTATGTCGTTTTTCCTATTGTTTTCCTGTTTGTCCCAATTTTTAAAGTGATAAACTTGGTTATAAACTTGGACAGTAAGCTTGAAACCTGCTCCCATGAGGGAATCAGGATGTACATCCTCAATGTTTTAGAGGCTAAAAGGGAAAGTGCTATATTGTAGAATACATTTTCATCTCTTTTTAGATTCCGTTCCCCACCGAGTCCATCTGGTGACAAGGACAGAAAAAGAAATTAACTCATGTATAACACATGGAGTGAGATGAGACTATGGATTACTAATGCAAGAGAATGAGATGATTAACTTGTGGCCATACATTAATTAAGCACAGTCATAAATTTGGACACACTTTTCCATTGAACCTGTAACCCTGATTTCTTGAATAAATTTACTCCAGTCTCTCAGGCTGTGGATTCCGAATAAGAATTGTAACCAAGCTTATTGGTTTAACTGGTCAGTGTGGATGTCTCTCACCCAGGAGGTTGTGGGTTTAATCCCTGCCAAGGGCCTCCTATGTTCTGCCACATTTGTGTGAAACCTGCACAGTAACTTTAAACTTATCATGCTTTCAATCTTTTTAATGATTGTTTGTGTGTGTTAAAATGATTTTATTGTTATTTTGGCTGCTTTTTTTAAAAAATTATCTGTAATGCCTTTAATGTTTTATGTAAAGCACTTAGAATTGTCTTGAACCTGAAAATGTGCTATACAAATAAACTTGCATTGCCATGCCTTGCCTAGAGCAGCTAATGGTTTAGCCATCCCACTATGGCAGGGGTCACCAATAAATGGCTGTTAATTAAGCTGTATTATTTGCTATAATACTACTCAGAATTATTTTTTCTTCAATAAGGAATGGTTCTACCATTTTAGTGACCTTTGAATTTGATTCCTGGTGTCAAATCCATCAGAAAAAGTGTGTTAATTTGTCTTTGTATCATGTCTGGTTTTGGAATATGAATATTGGCGTTTATTTGGTATTTGAAATTCTTAGAATTATAAATTGGTCACTCATAAAAATTTTAACTTGGTCACTCAATCCACGAAAGCATAATGCTTACAAGTTGTACCTCGTTGGAAAGGTGATTAATCAGGGTTTTTATTGGTCTAAAAGACAGCACCAACCGCAATTATTAAAAGGGAAAAAATATGAACCGAAAAGATATTTCAAAACTTTTTTTTTTATACTAAAATGAAATGAAAATGAAATGAAAAATACTTTATTTATCCCTCTTACAGAGAAATTATTGTTGTAGCAGTTTTAAAATACTCCTCAGAGTTAATTTTCTATGATAAAGAGTGGTTCTAGCATCTTAGTGACATTTCCAGTTGATTCCTGGTGTCAAAATCATTAGAAAGAGTGTGTTAATTTGTCTTTGTATGATCTCCGGTTTAGGAGTTATGGTAATTGATGTTTTATTGGCGTTTCGCCATTCATGTGGACATAATTTAAAAAAAACTCCCATGGGACTTTAGTTGACTCGGGCAACAAGAAAAAAATCTTAAGTAGACACCGTAAGACACCTAAAAAACCTTGTTTCAAAAACATCTGTCTTGAGGACATTGGGACCCTTCCTAGATACTAGACTATCATTCTAACATGGCCTGAGAACTTCCATGATTACAGGATTTGTCTTATGGTACTAGATGTCAGCTCAAACACTAATCACTACAATACTTTCCCAACAGGAAGTTTTTTAATATTTACTTCGTTAAATCCAGGTGATGATGCTCTGTCTTTATTCTTTTTTAAAAATATTTGTGCTATGCAGTGATTAATGTCACTCAAGGGTAAAAAACAAAAACAAAACAAAGATATGCTATAGTTTTTTCTTTGTTGCAATTTTTGGTCTAAGTTTTTATACAAGTTGATTTTTGTAGTACTCTCTGACTAAGGTCTTACAGACCTTCTGCACAAAGGAGTCCCATCTGTATATCCTCAGGTTCTTTCCTCTCAAATGGGATATAATCAAAAGGTTATTAAGATCAATTACTTGCTAAACAAGTCCATTTTAAATCAGTATGTTGTCTTTCATCTCCTAAAACGGGTCTGGAAACCAGACTAAGAGGGAAAAAACAATCCCTTGAACTCTGCATTTAATTTCCCTGCTCCTTAAATCATTCAGAGCAAGCAGAGAATGTTGAAGGAGGATGATCTTGGACAAATAACAGGGTTTGGCATACTTTTTTGACAGAAACTGTATATACTGGAAAAAAGGCATCCGGGGACATATGGATTAGATTTAAAATTATAATGAGGCTGCAATTATTTAATCTCAGAAATACCAACTCTTATTACAGTATCTTGTTAGGTTTGTTAACTTTTTAATATAGCCCCACCCTTTCCATAACCACCATTACACAACAATAAAAGGCAAGCCAGACTTCAAGTGGCTGCGCTAATGATAAGGCATGAACCAGTAATGGAAAACAAGGTTGTTAAAAAGCAGATGTCCTCACCAGTTCACAGGTGGGATTGATATTGACATAGCTGGAGGTAATATGTTGTAGTGTACATTACATGCAAGTGGAAAAATGTATGTGCACTAATGAGACAGGGTGGTTGGGGCTACAGCTGCAGAGGGGTGGTAGGGCTATTTACACAATACCAGCCACATACTCCACTCAGTCAGAAAGAGACACAAGAGAAGTGAGCTAAGGAGGAGACATCATCTCAGATCAGTCAATTGGTAGGTATTCTGTACCTTTTAGACATTTAAAAATGACTATATTAGCATAATGCAGTGCTAATTTCAAAATATATCTACAGTGTCATCAGTGTAGGTGAGATTACGGATATACAACTTTGTTTTCTGTCATCTTTGAATTACATCATTTTAACCAACGTTTTCGCATTTGTTTCCTAGCAGTAATCATGCGGATCGTAGTGCTTCTCCTCATAATGGGAATAGTGGATTTGAGCATCAGCCAGCACAACACCCCATTCCAGTGGTTGTTCCATCGACAGGGACGGTGGCAGAATGCTGGCTGGCACACTCAGAACATGGATTGCCCCCTGGAGTGTGACTGCCCCTCAGCCTTCCCCACAGCTATGTATTGTCACAGCCGCAATCTTCAGCATGTTCCCTATGTCCCATCACATATAAAATATGCCTACCTACAGCGCAACCAGATCACAGGCATTAAGGATAGCGTATTTGACAATGCTACCAACCTGGTCTGGGTAGTTTTATCTCACAACCAGCTCAACTCAGACAAGATCAGCAAGACTGTCTTCAGCAAGTTAAAAAACCTGGATCAGCTCTACCTGGATTACAATGAGCTGACCCATGTGCCTCAGAACCTGCCCAGCTCTATTACAAACCTGCGACTTGGTCACAACAAGATCTCAAAAATCCCCTCCAGCTCATTTGAGGGGATGAACAACCTCACTTTTCTTCAGCTCCAAGCCAATGTGATAGAGGACATAGGTGAGTTTAGACTGAAGTCTCTGACCTTGCTGGATATGAGGAAAAACAAGCTGAAGAAAATCCCAGACAACCTCCCTAAAGAGCTGCAACAGCTCTACCTGGAGTTTAATAACATAAAGAGTGTACCAGAAGGCTTTCTCTCCATGTATCCTAAGCTGCAGTTTGTCCGATTGGCTCATAACATGCTGACTGATAAGGGACTGCCATCCAGTGTCTTTAATATCAGCACACTCGTTGAACTTGACCTGTCTTTTAACAAACTGGAGAAGATCCCTATGGTCAGCAGGAACCTGGAGAACTTGTACTTACAAGGCAATAAGATCAAAGGTATGAACACTTCAAAGTCACAAAATTTCTGAATCAGTTCAGATCACAAATAAAGTTAAAAGCGATACATTCTTAAGCATATTGAAACCAAATCCACTACTTAATAGTTAATTTGATTATTCTATCATGTTATTTGCCACATTATAATGTATGTTAAATACAATTACTTACAAATCATTGACATAAAATCTGCAGACATAATCTGCATTGCAGAAACCACAGGAACTGAAAATGGAAGCCAATACAAAAGTTCTAAAGGGTGCAGTTTCATTGATTGGCCACTTGCGGCTGGCTTTAAACAACAACAATAACAACAATAATAATAATAATAATAATAATAATAATAATAATAAAGTATATTATTTGACAAGTTGTTGTTATGTTAAAAATATAGATATAATTTAGTGTTGGTAGGAAAAAAAAGTGTCCCTTCCCTTGTACATCTTGATTGACAATAGTCTTAGCTTGTCTTATCAAATGCACTGAAAACCTGTTTAATATAATTGTCATGAAATTGCAATTGCAATTACTAGTAATCTGGACAGTTGTTTCCCTTCTTGTAACTTGGACTCTGCAACAGTAGGGCAGAAGCATGAATGACAGGTGATGAGATGCAGAAATCTAATCTCTCTAGAGAAGAAAACCCCCTTTTGTTTGGCATGTAACATGTAACATTTGCTACAGACTTCTTGTGGAGATTTGACACTTAGCCCCAGAGTAAAATCTCTGGAGCATCAGCAAATCAAACAATCTACAAACATGTCAGCAAACATTCCAGAGCATTTGCTACTGTGTGTTTGATGTGTGTGTGCTGGTGAGGTCGTCATATTTGCTTACCTCTATGCTGTTTTGTACTTGCTTCCTATAATTGTGGATACATACAGATACATGCAGCACTCATATGAACACAATAAGGAGCTTCCTCTGCTGTTCTCAATTTATTGCAATAAAAACAGCCATTTCTGTAATACATGCCGCTTTGCGAACACAACACTGCCGTTCTGCTTCAGTCCATTCCCTTGTATTTCTAGCTAGGAGAGTGCATCTCTGGCAGAAATTGGATTGGACAATAGTAGACATGAAGAGCATCGTATTGTATGTTGAATAATCATTTCGGGGGTGGAGCCAAGGTTTAATGAATCATGCAGGTGCTTAGTATTATGCCCAATCAGATTTGCAAGGGAAACGTACATGTGATCAGTCCCGTGCACTGTTTAATACATGTGGATATTACTTGGCGTACACACTTTTAAAATTTTGTGAATACCCCCTTTTTTAGTATGAAACCTGCACAATATGTCATACATGAGGCCCTGACCACTACCAAATGTTTGAGTGCAGTGACCTAGGGTTATTTCATTCGACCCATCTCTTCCTTACCTTTGTATTGCCTACTTTTTAACCTTTAAATATGTCTTAATTCATTTGGATATTTAAATAATCACAATGATTATTTGGATAAAATGAATAAACAAGACATGAATACTATTTGTGGTTGGTTAAAAATCAAATTTACAGAGGTAGAACTTAATTTTCTGTTTGTTTTTAGTGTGTACAGTCCTGCTTACATGAATCAGTGTTCCACGTACTATAACCCACACTTGATTCCAGTGTGAATACAAGCAAAAGTCATGTAATAGTTTACAAATATTGTTTGTAACGGCCTTGTTTTCACAGTATCACTTGTATTTGGACTTAAATCCCTGACTTTTGGATCATATTTGCTCTTTCAACTGTATATATTTTTGACCACTAGATGACAGCAAAAGCAAGTATTTTAATGGTTAATCTGTTTTTTAAGTGATGCCTTTCCCCCAAAGCAGGGTTTTCCAGAACCGTTTCTTATACATTAAAAAAAAAGGAAAAACCTAAAAAAAAAGAAAAAACAACAACAACAACAAAAAGCCCCCAATACCACAATTTCAAAAACATATGTGTTTGAGCACACATACACAGTCATGTGTACGTATGTTTTTCCTATTACAAACTCCATCAAAAAAGTCTGGCTGAGTATCGTCAAACATATTTGTGCTGCTTGTTTGGCTATGTTGTGGACTGGGCAACCCAAATCTGACTGAGATGAATGTATGACTACAGCCATTGTTGTTAAGTTTGGTCTGATTTGACATCACTTGTGATGTGTATGTAAGTGTAACCTTTTGTTGCATTCCACTCTTCTTCCAGAGTTCTCCCTGAGCAGTTTCTGCAGTACAGTTGACATGACAAACTTCTCCAAGCTGAAAATGCTGCGTTTGGATGCCAATGAGATCAGCGCCAGAGACATTCCTACTGAAGCTGCCTACTGTTTGCGGCATGTTGCTTTTATTGATGTGTAGAGCTTCCTGCTCTCACTTTTAGTGTGTCTAACTGTTCAGTCACTGTTTTTATTTCCTAATTTTCACTGCCCTCTCTACTAAAACATGAGATTATATTTAGCTTAACAATTATACTATCTGGTCTTATCTTTACTGCTATCAAAAAATTCCAGTATTAGTCAGCAGGAAATACCACCACTTTATAATCCCGTATCCAGATGGCAGGCATATGGATGACATAGAGATTAAAAAAATGCCAGATGACTGCCATCTTTTTTTTTTTTTTTTTTAACAAACCAATTAGAAATCCATTCTAGTATCCTGGCAAATTGACACCCTTATGTATATACAAGTTGTAATCAATGAGGATAAGGTCTGCCTGTGACATTTGGCAAATTACCATCTGAATGGAACTGTCAATCAAATGACTGAGATCCTGTTTGTATCTTTGCCTCCACCATGTGGAAGGTAATGAAACTTCAGGTGATGCAGAAATGCTTTTCAATACTTGTTAGAGAGAGCATCTTTCAGTTTTTAGTTTTTATTCATCAATAACTGGCAGTTGATTGACAGTTTGATTGTAGCTGTTCAGTCCACAGAATAATTTGCTCATCAGATTTACTGATAATTGGAATCCAACCACTTACTTCAAAATCTACATCAACAAATTTTAAGATAAAATGTAACTCAATGTGAAGACTTTCTGGAGTGAGTGAATAACATTTCAAATATATAATTTTTACATCAACATTGGCTCTAACAATCAGACAGCGTTTAAATTGAATATATTCAATTACATTTACCCCCCTCGGGAGTGGTCAGCCGACAAAGATTGTTCTCAGAATGAAATGCTGTTGGCGCATTGTTAACAAGAGAGTCAAAACAACGAAAGATTTCCAAATTTTCTTCTGTTATTGTTCATGAAACTATCACCAGGAGAACTACATGCATGGCAATATTGTGAAGATGCACTGCTTGTCAATAAATAAATGTATGTACTTCCTCCAATCTGTGAAACATGATGATGGCAGTATCATGGTTTGAGTCTGCAATGTTGAATCTGAGCAAGGACATCTTCCTGTCATTCATAGATAGATAGATTCTTAGTTATAACAGTGAAATAGTGCATGCTTTCAGTTTTCTGTCTTTCTTTTTGAAAGACAAGTACATTCTAGTGAGATCATTAAAAGATAAAAGTTTGTTTTTTGTTTAGTTTTTCTTCATTTGTTTGTTTTAGAATTTAGAATTAGTCAAAATCGAAAAGCCTACCTTATTTCAAGGTATTAAGGTGTTCTTGTATCTAAACCAGTCAACATCCTTGAGGAAAAGCTAAAATTATTCCAAGGTATGCAGGATAGTAAAAGGAATGGTTCGCATATTGTACTTTTGACACTAATATGAATACTGTATAACATTTGTCTTTCTTTTTCACTCATTTAATCTACTTGTGACTTCTGTGAAAATCTCATGATGTTTTTTTGTCACATTTAAGCAGAAATACTGACAATGTAAAGAGTTCAAATACTTTAGCACCACTGTATCTTGAGGAACATGTCCAATTCTTAAAATTTATACTCACCACCATGAGGTGGTAGTTCAATAAATGTCCTTGGAAACATTTCTGCTGTGCAGACTTAATGTTTTCAGAAAAAAAAGGCAAAATGGCTGGGAAAGACAAACAGGGCGTGAGCCCTTTCAACAATTCTAACTCTTAGGCAATTCCCATATATTTATTGTTGAAGACAACTTGCCTTTTCATCGTCCTATCTATCTCTCCACAGCTGCCTTTAATCCTCTGAAGTAAGGCACTACATTGAATTAGAGAAATACTTTACTTGTTTTGTAATGGAGCAGTGTCTTGGGATGAAGAATGGATTACTGCCACTTCAACAATGGTTAGCACACTGATAAGTATCCTGTGAGATTAAGTTTGTTACATATCATGTCATATTGTAGGCTACACATTGTTCTGCAGAGGGCTGTGGTGTATGGTTCTTTCTTCCCCTGTCTTCTTCTTTTTTCTCCCTCCTCCTCTGCTTCCTACACAGTTTCTTCAAAAACAAAAGAGGGGCCAACACATATGCACTTGATCACATGTGGGAATCTTTGACAGGATTTACTGAGGTGGTCCTTTGGGACACATACAAATGTTTCACTTTGTGGGGATTTGTCCAGTTCTTCTCAAACTCAGACATTATGCAATTTATTATTATAAAACATTAGGCAGGGTCGTCAATCAGTAGTGAAAGTCATAACATTACCAAACATGTCGTCTTCTCTCACAATTATCATCCTGTTATTTGTGATTACCGTACAGAAATGACTCAATGTCATGCATCCATTAGTGGACCGTGGTAGCATATTGTTCCTATCAAATGTCACGTGCTATTCAGTAAATACATCTTTTGTTAAGCTGACAAAGTAACTGATGTGTCGCTATCAAATTTATTCCTCCAACTCTGTCAATGACAGCTCAGAGTGTGTGGTCAATAACAGATTATTATTTGATTATTACTTAAGTTCAAGTTAAAAAGGTTTGTTATATTTTGCAGTGTAACTGAGTTTGCAAACCTTCTGTAATAACTGGAAGAAACTGGCCATGACAAAACTGACCTTGAGCCCAGAGTGGATGTAGGCTTTAAAGTGTTACAAATGCTTTAATGCGATCATTACCTGCTATAATGTCAAATATGTGTTCTTATTGTGCTCATTTATATACACTGTATAACTTGTACTTGACAGCTGGGGAGTATTATAGATTTGGGTTTGGTATTTATGGTTAAACCTTTTAATATCAATACTGGAACTGAATTGAGTTAAGATAATAAATAACTTATGCAAATATTTGGCAAACAACATTAAACATGGTTAAGTGGTAACAAATGGAAACGCATTCAACATACATGACTACTGTAAAAAATAGAACTTTTTTTGTGAACTTGAAAATATATCTGCAGTAGATAATGCATGATATACACAGCACTTCATTCAAAATAGGGTTTGTCTTTGTTCTCAGTCAAAGCAAAGCTTGTGATTAAATAGGTAAGCTGGATACATTACACATATAAGGACATGAAAACTTGATTGTGATGGATAAAATTTACAGCTTCCCAAGTGCTTCATCTACTGCTGTGGCGATGTGTTCTTCACTGTCTGTGGAGAGAGTAGTTCAATGAAAATTTAAAAAAAAAATGAAGATGTGTGTACTCTGCAGTAAAGCTTTACAGACAAGCATGTGTTTAAGATATTTCTTTTTTTGACGACTCCAGATGTTTAACTTTCCACAATACTTTGGTATAGCTTGGAGGGATACTCACATTACTGTGGCTCCATCTCTATGTCCTGCAGGTCTCTGCTTTAAACCATATGACAGAGGTATGCATTAGCTTGATTCAAACAAACATGGAAAAGCGAGTCACTTTTGGTTCTATTGTTCTGTTTGTTCTTACCTTGAGTTTGTGTGCATTCTTGATCCATGATGGATGTGAGCTTTCTGTTTTGGAAATGAAAAAAAAAATCCTGAATGAAACCCAAATAATGGACTAATAGTAGAAAAACTAAAGCATTAAAAAGACAATAGTTGAACTTTCTTTTTTTATTTTTTATTTACTACATCATGTACACACAAAAGAAGTTTTGATAAGGTGGTTGGCAGGGTTTATGCAAAGACTACAATAACATTATTGTGGTATATTCTGCAATAAATGAAACTCAGCACACAGATGGATTTAACAGTTGGAGGTAATGATGCCAAAAATTTCTGTAGGTGATTTCATATATTCTATTCCACAGTGAATCTTTTAAATGATTACTGGAATCCGTTTTTACTGGTTTGAGAATGTTCTGCACTATAGGCTCCATGCTCCCTGTCTGAGTAAATTACACATTTTTTACAGTCATATCAAATTTACAGGGGATGAGCATCACAGTCCATTGACAAATTTTGGAAGGAATGTCTCTGGGAATGGGGTGTTTATGTTATTTTGTCCATCCCTGTGGACAAAGCGAAGCTAGATCATTGTTCTCAAATGGTGGGTGGTAGTTACAAATTATTTTCAAGAGAATTCCAGCCAAGGTAAATCTATGTTTTTAGGTCCAACATACTTTAGGTGGATATTAAGCCACAGCAGGCAAACTGCATGGAAGCAGTGATGAATCAGTCTTTTGAAAGACAGTTTGTTTAATTTTCATTGCCAAAATGAGCTGCATGTTTTTCTTATGTTTTGATCTTGATTCAACTATAAATGAAGCTCCATATCTACTCTGCCATCCTGCCAAAAAAGACACACAGAGATGGCATCTGTCAATGTTTAAAACAAAATTAATGGGAATTTTCCCTCAGTGCTCAACTTATTTCAACCAATGACACAGACAATAAAATGTCCAACAATGCCAATATGTAAGTGTGATTACACTGTTTTACTTAACAGGATTTCTTCTTTCATATTCAACATAAACAACTCCAACTTTTTTTTTTTTTTTTTTTTTTTGCTGATGTTGGCATACTGACTACAGATCTGAATAGAATATTTCCAAAGTTTTACTATTTCCAATGATGCCTGCTTTCTCACACAGCAACTTTGAGCTGTACTGTCCCCCAGCTGCCAAAAACATTCTTATAGGGACCACAAATCAGTTTAGTTAAAGTTTGTGAGGATTAAGTGCTTGTTAATATGATATAATTTACCCATATAGTACAATAAGTGAAGACAGGAGATATTGCCAATATAGACATCCCTCGGATGAACATGATATCCTACTATATTTGTATAAGACAACTGAAAACTGGGTCACAGTTACAAGTTACAATTTACAAATTTGAATGGAGCACGATAAGGTTTTGCACATCTTTTGTATAATCCCTATGTGTTACTGGGATGCTATACTTGGACTTTCTTCGGAAAAGTTCATCCATATTAACCAATTCAAGATCCTTTCAAGATTACTGTGAAATCTAAATTCCATTAGATTTTTTGCTTGCATAAAATGTCCTCCTTGTTCCCAACAAGATTAAATTGTGGTGTCAGTGAATGATTTCAACAGGAAATTTACTAATGTAAGTGTGATGCAAATAATAATAAAAAAAGTATAACCTGTTCAGATTAGTAAATAGGAAAATAGAGGGGCGTTTGAAGCTATTTGTATATTTAAAATTTTTAGTATTGTTTGATAATGACATTTTTTTTTACACAAGCAGTTCCCAGACCCTCACTACACGTTTGGGCCTGCCAGGCCTGACCGGCATCCTCCCCCACCATCTGAGCCAACTCACCACCAG
>JAOXYM010000014.1:9438466-9456492 GCA_028567055.1 Leptatherina wallacei | reverse complement strand
TTTACAATCTGTAAAATATCTGAAGCCATGCATCCTGAAACAGTCTTGAAAAACCCTGTTGGCAGGGTATCAAGACAACAAGTGGTCGTTTTCAGATGGGAAATGATCTTATCCAGGATTTTTGGACTGATTGGGGAGAAGTGCGTCATGGTTTTTATATCTTTGAGTGGACACAGTGAGGACACATGTCCTGTCCCTGGCATGGAAACACTGACCGACTGCCTGATTTTCTTAATTTTGTCAGTAAAGAAAGAAGCAAACTCATTACAGGCCTGGTTGGATAGAAGTTCAGGGGTAAAGAGCTTGTTTTTTTTTGGCTTTTTTTAAAGTGAGGAGTGAAACCTCTCAGTATTATCAATTATAAGTTTCCCAAAGATTTTAAGAGTGACAATTAGTTATTTTATGTCAGGCAGCACTTGTTAATCCTTCAATAATTGTCAACTTAAACTTAAAGTGACACCTTATGAAATGAATTTGACTGAAAGATCCCTTGTCTCCTCAAAAAAGATATATTCTTCTAAAGTTATTCAACTATGGTAGATAGTTTTGAGACTGGTTTGTTGTGGTGGATAAAATCTGCTGCAGCATCTGTTTCCAACTTCAGCCTTGACTTTCACATGGTCACAAAATGCACAAAACAGACTGAGATGGAAACACTACAGTCAATACTGGAAATTGAATCAAATTGAGATGAAACTTCAGGAAACAATTTTATTAAGTCAGAATGATGCAGAAGTGAATTTATATCGTGTTAATATTAAGCACAGAAAAAAAATGCGTTTGCTGATAAACGTGTATAAATATTTTCAGACAGCGTTCAGTGCAACTGTTGCCAAATAAAAGGAAAACAAAGAAACATTTAAAAAAAAGCGAATGTTTGGCATTCATATTTGCCATTAATGTAAATAAAGCTTGTTTTGATCATCAGCTGCTAGAAAAAGGCAGTGAAAGGTCATGGTTAAACACGGTAAGAAATCATCAGAAGATAACAAGAAAACTACAAAAAGCAGAGGCACAGCCGAAGATGGCTGATGTTGAATTTCCTGTCAGACTGCTGTAGCAAACCCTATCCGATTATTGTGACGGTCAAACTCTGTGTAATATCGGGCAATGAAGTTGGCTCCCAAAATCCAAATGGGACCTGTAGGTGGCGGCACATCCAAGCCTCTGAAGGTGACTGTGCAGACATCCCCTTCAATCTGTGATTGCTGGGGTCACAAAAAGAGTTTAATCACTAAAAGCCACTAATAGCCTACAGTAAAATGAGTTAAGATAAAGAATTCACTACAACAGAATGTAAATCTTTTATTTTAATAAAAACAAACAAAACAGCAACACTAAGTATCAAAAACAAAAATTATTTTTATGCTATTTAAAAACAGTTAGGCATTTGTTCTTGTTCTTACCCACAAGATATAATCCTCATGTGTGAGTGAGTATTCCTGGCCTCCCAAATGAAAAGTGACACTGGGCAATGTTGTGACAGTGTCACAGTTGACTTTGTACTGGTAGACAACATAAAGTGAAAGATGATGACAGATGATGAATTTTTACAGAACACTTTTTTTATTTTTTTATTTTTTTAGGATATCATGTTGAATGTGTAATACTTACTCCACTTTCATCCAGCCGAGCTCCGATGGTTTTCATCAGCACAGACACAGAGGAGGCAGGGCCTGTGATGTAGGAGGAGCCTGTGTCGATCACAGCTGTGCAGCCCTCTGCACAAAACATCATCTCCATCCCCACAGAAACACTGAACGAATGAGAGAGGAGGCATAACCCAAAACATCTGTAGTTTCTGAATGGTTGCATGCATGCATGGGCGCGCGTACACACACACACACGTGCAGTATTGAATATAACCCAAATATCTCACCCCTTCATGGTAACTTCCCATTTTCCCACCTCTCTGGTTTCCATATAATTAAAATTCCCAGTGTAGTAGTTCGGGTCCGTCCCACCGAGGACTAGCTCTCCACCAGGAGAATGTTTTGGATCCCTGGAACCAATGAAGCAATCATGGAAAGATCAATAAATGAGCACACTGGGCACAGGCCAAGGGGCCCTGGGGGTCAGATTGGCCCTGGGCTTCTGTTTAAAATGCCTGTTACCATTAAATAACTACTGAGAGATGCAAAATGGCTCAAGACTGTTAAAGAAAAAACAAAAAGAAGACAAATGACCACAAAATAGTTGACCTAATTGAAACTAAGCTATTAAAACCTCTGCAAGGCTTATAAAATAACCACAAGCAAACTTGAAATACATCTGCATTGTTCTCCACTGTTTAGACAAGCAGGGATATTTTAACAGCTCTGTGTTATGGGGTCCATGTCTCATAATCTATCAGTGCTTTGACTTCACTTTTGCAGCGCATATTCTCTGTGTCATTGTTAATTTCAGTGATTTATATTTGTTGGCAAATTAAAAAGTTCTTGAGCAGATGTTTAATTCTGTATCTCATACATTTAAAGCTTTCCACATGAAAAGATAGTGTGATATTTTTTCAACTGGTTCTTTTCAGACATAAGTATGACAGATGACTATGAAGTATAAGAAAAAATGAATTACTTGTCTGTTGATATAATTTGAATTTAGATTTGTTTCACAACTTGTAGTTTGTTTGTAGAAGAAAATATTTTGATCTTTAGCCAAACAGGAGTTCTGACATGGCATACATGGAGTTTTTTCATTAACAGAAACATCTACTTTGCTCCAGCAGGCTTATAAGTATGCGTCACATGAGGATTTAAGACAAAATAATAGAACGTCTGCTTGAACCCACCTACTGTAGTAGACAGAAAACACTTGTTCTTTGAGGACATGCTGGGACATGATACGGTCAAACACTGGAGTTATGCCATCAATGGCCACGTTGGGGTAGCCCATTCCCAAGACACCATCAAACTTGGCAAAGATGAACGGCATGGCAGATAGAGAAATGGCTTCTGCAAATACTTGCACCACAGGAATACCACCAACCTGCAGGGATCAAACAAACCAGAGATCAAAGATGTAATATGGAGAAGTAAAAAGGAGTTCATACTTCTAAGTGAAAGGTATTAACTTGATTGATAAGTATAAACTTTCAACTTACGACAACCACGTCTTCGCTCAGAAATCCCCTGACATTTCCAGAAGCATACTGGATAGAAAATCCTGTGCCATTCTCAACAAAAGTGTGGGATTGCGAAGCGTCATATCTGTTGTGGGTAACTACAAGTTCAAAATGCATTTAAGTTATAAAACAAGTGGATATCTGTAGAGATTACATTTTATTTAATTGAAAGTTTAACTGAAGATTCTGAAATTTGATAAATTGTTCTCACTAAATTGTTGATTGCAGTAGCTTTAAATAAAAAAATATTTTCCTTTTTATGCACATTGACACTTACAACAGGCGGTGGAGAAAGGTGAGCAGCTTTGCGAGGGCACCCATAAGTTGGCAGAACCTGTGTCAAACACCACGTTGAACATCTGGGCTGGAGAACCGATGCTTATTTCTCCAAAGTACTGAGTCTGATAAGAATACACAATCTCCTATTTTCTTTTCCTGCTACAACATTTAGATATTATAAAAACAAGAAAAGCAGTAATCCCTTGTGCAGTAATCCGCAAACATTGTTTGGGGATATGAAATATGACGTTAAGAGTATGACTCACACACAAAGTTTCAATTCAAAGGCAAATGTATCTGCTGTTTTACTTGAGAAGACATTTCAACGCTCGTCCAAGAGCAGTGATGAAGGCTCTTGGAAGTTTGGGCCCCTTCAACCCTCAAGAAGAAAGTCTGTTTTTGCCGAAAACTAAAACAGCAAATCCAGATGCCTTCAATTTAACACATCTTGATTTCCTTTTACCTGTAGAACCTTTCACAGAACAACACATTCGTGGTATGTTTAAAAAATGTTCCTGTGAATCTATAATGGCACATAAAAGTGTCTCACATCCAAATAATTGGTTAGTGGTGTGGGAACAGTCCCGTTGTTGGTGTAAGCTGCGCTCGTCTGGGCCAACTCAGTCAACACCTGCTCCGTGGAAACACCCATTTCCTGCAGCGTCTCTCTGATGGATGGCATCTTCTTCAGGGGGATTCTAAAAGCAGAACAAACAACAACAAAAAAAGAAATTCAGGAAACAACAAAGATAAACATCAAGAGAAACAATGGATGAGATGCAAGGGAATTGTTTAAGAGTTCTGTGAGGGTATATTTTTCATATATCTGACACATGTGCCTGGTCATGGTCCCAGTATGACAATGAGCCTATAATAAGGTACAGACGGGCTTTGCTTTCAGCACCTAGTCAGTAAAATGAACAAAAACAGATGCTAAGCCAGTGCTGAAATCACTAGCTTTTGTAATGAACCAATAAAACACATTTGTTTTCCTGTCTTCATTTGTTTAGTTGTCTCTTTTGCTGCGGCACGTTTTCTCTTGTTCAATTGCAAGTCTTAACTGCTGTACGACACTGATGTCACTTTAAGCAAAGCAGGAGATATCAAATAAGTTTGCTACCTTCTCAAAGCATGGCTCGTGGTCACTGTCAGTGATAAAGTAGTCAAACACATCCAGTAATTCAGCAGTAGAGTCATAGTGACTTCTTTGACAGCAGAGGGAAAATCCAGGTGAATATCCACGTTTACTGAACCAGAGTTTGTGAAAGCTGCCTATGCTAGTGTCGTGTCTTATACCCTACATCTATTTATACTCTGTGCACTACACTCTCACCCATTAGCTACTGGTTGTGGACTTTTCCTGGAGGTGACCACTTGCAAACAAGCTCTGCCCCCCCCCCCCCAAACCCTCAGCATCAGTCACACAACCTTCCTGTGATGAAGGTCCCAGAGAGAGAGCTGAACTCTGACCCTTTGAAAAACATTGTGGACTTAAAGCTGGGTGCAGAACTTTGTGGATTGCTGATGTATGTATGTCTGTGAGCTCAACACCTTCTCTGCAGGGCTGTGGGAAGAAGAGAAAACTAGAATTTGCTGCTCCTGCAAAACAGCCGTGTGAATGCCTTCTTCTTCTTCTCAATGAAGATTACTTAAAAAAAAAAGCAGTGTTTTTCTTGCTTATTCTTACTGAAGACTTTATGCAGATGTCTTAACAGAAGAAGTTGTAGACTTGAAAGGCAAATTGGAAAGATATGGAGCCTGAACTGGTTTTGACATGTTCAAAATGATGAAGTTTTGATGAGTCAAGGCATTAGCACTAAAACAAGCGAGAAATATGATATGGTTATATATTTGTGAGAAACGAACATGCACATGCCTGGATTACTGCAATTATACAACCCTTACATTTAGCTCCTTCAGTCTGTTGTATTTGCAAATAGAGAGAATAATGTATTCAAGTAACCTGCTTTCATTGTAATCCCCCCAAATATTATCCCTTACCTCACAGTTAACTTATCTGAATAGCTACTGAATTCCCCTTCATTGTCTTAGTTAATAAGGTTCCTTCTGTGAAAGTGTACATGCACATAGCCTCACTGATGGTGCGACTTGGTTGCTATTTGTCTCCACCCACAAATCAATTTGAATAAGTTTGAAAATCACAAATCATTTGAATGTCTCTAAGAGTTTAATGAAATGCCTTATAATTTGCCTGAATGTATTCACACAATGAACAATACTGTGAGCTGTCAAAGCAGATTAGTTAGATTTTGTTTATGAAACTCAAATACAAGTCCTATGAAAACTCAGCTGCTGGAGACTGTGCTGAGCACAAACACACTATTCATCTAATCTATTGTTACTTCACTAGATGGCGTGATAGGTCAATCTGATGGAAAAAAACAACAACAATAACAGTAAATGTGTCTGATGTAATAGTCTAAAATTAAGATCAGTGAGTAACATTGTTGATTGCTATGGTAGCTTTGAGTCGCAAGATACAACAACAGGCAAAATGCAACAGTACAAACCAAAAACGCAAGGGAAAAAACATGAAAACACTGGAAACAACAATGCTATAAAAAAACAACAAAAAAGAACTGAAACATCTCTGAAAATACAACAAAACTCAAATTAACACTTCTGAAAATACATTAAAACGGTAAACTTAATACTAAGGTAGCATTTTTCTCCTTAAAAACCCATTCAAACGGAAGACAACAAAACTAACATCACAATATAAGAAAACATAACCTCAAAACACAACAGTGAAATATAAAATATATTAATATAACATAAAAATTCATACATAATTCTTTTTTTTTTTTAATAAGTACACACTTCTTAAAGCCACACTACTGAATTTTGGCAGATTTAAGCACTTTAGCTCCCCGTAATGAAGGCCCGTAAGGGGGCATTCAAACCAGGATAGCCCAGGGAGCCGGTCCGATCTATAAGGGATTAAAAGGAATTAAAGTTTTCACACCTTCCTTTGGTTTTTGTTAAAACTGCACTTCACTGCAGCGACCAAACTACCTGGAAAACGTCACTGCTCGCTGTCTAGACGATAGTAGCTACTCCCCAAAACATGATCAGTCATGAAAAAGCAGGAAGAAGAAGACCAGGTTGAAATTTTGTAAATCCAATATAAGGGGAGCGGGCAGATATTTATTCAGTGCCGGTGGATCGCGGTATCTTTTTAAAGAAATAGGCTATATGAATTAAGAAAAGTAATGCAACAAAAGGAGGGGGGGAGTATTTACAATTATTTAATGTGTTAACATGTGGTCGGGTCGGGTCACAGCTCTGGTTGGGTTCGTGGGTTACATCATTGTTTCCGGTCTGGATTTCAATACATTAACGGGTAGGATTTTGTTAGCGGTTTAAGTTGATGCAGGATGGTAAAATTCAATCTGGACTCTGGTCTGGGGGTTCTGTGGTGTGCAGAACATATGTTTTTCTGACCACATGCTGTTGGCTTTATTTTTCTTCCTATCGGGGCGGTGTTCATACTGCGCGGACTAGCCGTGGCAACAGACCACGGTCTGTTCAGAGTGGACCAAACAGCTGCAGTGTGAACGTTCCCTTAGTCAACGTCAGCCAGTGTTGACTCTTGTCTTATCTCTTGTTCTGTCACTTTCTCTCTTTCTTTTCTTCCTCCAATAATGTCATCTAGTGTTTGTTTTTTGTTTTTTTTCTGAAACAGCCATGGTGCACGTTCAAAATGGCCAATGTGTTGATCAGCAGTTGCTGGTCTGTGATGCATTGCTGTAAAACAAAATGCAGCTACAACGTGATGCCGCAAGACGTAAAAAAAATCTTGTGAAGTGCAATTTCTCAGCCTCGGGACATGCTCCCATGATGTACTCTGAAATGTGGATAGGTCTTAGGTTTTGTTGTGTTGTGTACTTAAGCAGATTACAGTTTTCCTTTCGTTGCCCTCCTTTTCCCACACCCATCAGTTCCTTTCAGGGAAGCTGAGAAGTCAACATTCTTCTGTTTTAAAGTTTTCAATAGCTTGCGCACCCACTTAGCACTGGTTTTCACAAAACAAATAAAAGAGGAAGCAAAACACACATTGGTAGGTTCAAATCTCATTCTTAGATGAAAGCCACAGGCTTAAGTTAGAGCCCATGTTGAGTGCATTATGCAGTCCACAGGACCTGGCAGTGTGCTATGTTTTCATACGTACCCCTTGCTGCTAGGCTCAGACTCGACTAAACTTAACACCTATCCATTCTGTGCTTGTTCTCCCTGGGTCTATCAATAGGGAAGCTTCTCACAGTATCTAGCCTGTTAGGATGGGGTGGTGTGTTGGCACTTGACTGACCATCCAGCCGATCCTGGAGATATGTGGGGGTTCATGTCAGGCACAAGCTCAGACAGCCGATGCAGATGTTAGAGGTCAGTCATTAGGATCTCCCTGTGGACAGTGCCTCTAAAGTAAGAAAGCCTGCTTACACTCAACGGGGGCAACATGGCAAAGTAAGATTCTTACGAATAATTTGTCAGCACCGGATATTTTTCATTAGAAACTTTATAAAATAATATCTCAAAGGACAGAGGACAAAGTGAAATAACATGTATGTATACATACATCACATATAGCGCAAATTCGATTCTCCAACTCCTTTAAATTAGCTTTATAATGAGTTTTACCTCATTGTTTTGATGTGCTGTTTTGGTTCATTCATGATGTTGTCAGTCACAGCAGGAAGCTTTTTCAACAAAAATTCTCTGAAGACCACACGACCAGCTCAACACCAAATAACTTACATAAGCAGTTCAATACTCACTGTTGAACACATGAAATATGTCGTGCAATCATTAAGGTGTTTGCTAACTCTAAAATATAACTTAGTACAGTTTAAAGACACACATTTAACTTAAAATGTAGCACTGTAAAGCATTGTTACATCATTTATTGAATAATTCTGCTTTACAAGCAGGTTTTGATAGCAGATTACTGACATCTGACTTCTTGACCTGTGTGGATAAATAAATACCCGTATGTTTCTTTCCCACACAGCAGAGACAGAGCCATGCGTCACTCCTGCATGGCCTCCAACCTCTCTGTAAGTCCACACTACTAGTGGGCATGGGAAATATAAAATGAAAAGTCTGTAGAGGTGATTTATTATAATATTTTAAATATTTTAAAATAACATTAATATTGCCTTTATTGAGTCAATAGTCTGGCTGTACAAATGTCTTCAACAGAATTGTACATGTTGAGAAAAAGCTGATGATTTAAAAAAAAAAGGAACAAGTTGTTATAGAGGGTGCAATAGATGAAACTTCAAATAGGTTTGTGCTGATAAACCTGAGGCAGAATTCACTGAACCTGTGGGGTTATGCTATATCTTGTGATGAGAAAGATATGAAGTGGAGCAATGATTGTTAGCAAGAAATAAGACTTAATACAGTATACAATAATAAGAGGTTATCTAACAAGCCGGACTCCCAAAATCACTAACACATTTCAGGTCATAAAAAGTAGGAGAAATCAAATTGGTTTGAGTGGGTTTTTTTGGTCAGTTATGTTTTTGGATTTGATTCCAATGAACCTTGAATTAGACTTGTCCCATCTGGAGTCAATATGTAGGAAAATGTGTGAGCCAGTCTGTCTTCCCAACAGGAGGTAGAAAATGCTAAAATTGAGACCAAAATAAGTAGTAAAAGAGTATTGTGTGCACAAAAGTGTGGTATCCATTCCCAAGACAACTTTCTAGGTTATTTTTTTCTTTCTTTCAAGGATTAATCAAACTGAATCTTCTCTTGGATGTGTATTTAGACCTTGTTTTATAAATATGGATGCGCTGCTGCTTCTGGCCAGCAGAGGGCAGCATTATACCTTTTTATTTTAAGAAATAAGAAAGGGAGTAACTAAGGGAGTCAAATTAGATTTCTGATGATTTGTAACTGCATCTGAGTAAATTAATACAATTTTAAGCTTTTATTTGATTTATTAATGAATCCATAAAATTTGTTTACAAAATCTGAAAAAATACAACTGAAACATTCAGCATAAAAACAAACAAGTAAACAAAAATATAATTCCTGAAAATTATATGAAAAAATAATGGCATCAAAACTTAAAGAATATGACATCCAACTCCACAGATATACTCTGATTTCATTCATTAAAATGTCTGTGTTTTTTCAATGGCTTATTTTTAATGGAAGCTTGTCTCACTGAACTATTAGTATAAATTAATTTACTTAGTTTTGAAATGGCACTAAATTCAATAGTACATGCAATACCACATTATTTTGTAAAAGAAATGAATAACAGGCAAATCTGTTTGGGCTATGAACAAGCTTTGTGATCAACAGAGAACAAACTTCCTTTAAAAAGCTAAGTAGAGTCAAGTGCACATAATTATAACAAATAAAATACGAGGCACAGATTTTACAGGGATATCAACAGCAGCAACATCACATGGCATAAATGCAATATAAAGTGTCCAGTTCCCTTTATCCACCCTTCTAGAAAAAGGGATATCCACCCTTTTATCTGGTTGCTGGTCACACTTAATTAGTCTTACCATCAGCCAACTTCCCGACAAAGTCCCTTGCTCTCTGTTCCATGGTGTCTAACACACCTGTACATGCACTGAGAATATATAGGGAATATATATATATATATAGGGAAAGCTTCCATCGACAATGCCAAATTGCTCAAATAAGGCTGAATTGGCTAGAGATCTAGTACTTTGGTCTCTCAGTGTTTTTTCTGTATGACTTCTGGGGTGCACATTAATGAGACAGAGTTTGGAGCATGACCATCCAATCACGCCATCTCCAGAGACATTTTTGCAGGTTGATGTGGTCGCTGAAGACAAAGATTCTTCCTCCTCCTTGCCATGCTGCTCGAGGGAGCTTGCAACTTGCCTCATCATCCATAGTGCTGGACCCGCATGGAGAGCAGCAATATACTTCTCAATTGTCATTGTGAGTGGAATGAAACTACAAAGGACAGAGAATGGTGGGAAACTGACATTATGTTACTGCTAGTATCTAGGGCCATGCACCATCCTTTTTTCCTGCAGACTGAAGGGCAACTTTTCCAAGATTGACCCAATGCCTTTTACAGTGTTGAGGTAGGTCAAGACAGGTATAAAACCCTCCTCTCACGCTGACTGTACCTCAAGGAGAGGATCTCCTAACTCCCTTATGCAGAAATTGTTTCCGTTGATAACTTTTGAAAGAGCTATCTCAATTGCTTCTGAGGACCCATGGTCCTCCAACCATTCCCTGGCCATAGTAAGAGCTGTAGCAGGATATCTGATGTGGAGTGACCTCACGCTACTCACATGTTCAATAGATTTCTGGACCAAGCCTCTTAACCAAAAAGTCAAGCTCCTTACTGGGTTTCAGCATTGAAGGGCTGACTTCCACGCCCAATAGTTTTCAGGTTTGTCATTAAACTTTATCAGACCAGCAGTGAGCGAGTCACGGTGGGCTAAGAACTTGGCTATCTATGACATGGGAGGGAGATTTGTTGGACACATTGTTATCCCCACTGTCCTGCCAGTCTTCTCCCATTGTGTCATGCACAGTGGAAGATTTCATCTCAGCAATAGGCTGTGGAGTGTTTCATCTGCTTTCATGTTTTAGCTGAATATGGGCCTGTGGTGGTCTGATGATGTGAGGTGCTATGGCTCACGTCATCTGGGTCATGCATTGGGTGCAAAGGCGAGTGTTCGTATGGCATAGGTTCTGCTTGGGTATCAGGATCTGAGTGATGGTCTGCACTAATGTGGGTATATTGATCTTGGACATACCACTCTGTTCTCTCTTCGCCTTGTTTAGATAAGCTACAGCTGGTGTTGTGAACTACAGACATCCCTTCAATTCCCACTGGATCAACTGCTACTTCATAAATATTAGCTTCAGCTAAAGCAGCCTCAACCTCTTTCTGCTGCTGAGCAGTCTCCAATGTAGCTTCAAGGAAAGTCTCTTCCACTTTAAACTGAGCCTTCTTAACCTTCATATCAATCTTTCTTTGTGTGAATACAGCTCTGGTTCTTACCGCTTTGCCCTTGGCACATGCTTCTACATCTGCGAAGCTACCCAATGACCTGGATGAGCACAATGAACCTGAGCATATTTCATGCTCTATGCCTGCTGCTTTTCCCTCTGAGGTTGACATCTTGTGCTGTGACAGGCTTGTGGAAGTTTAGAAAAAAAGCTAAAAAGTTTTTATGCTCCCAGGAGGTGGTTTTTCAGACATATTGATATTGGTATATTGATATTGATTGGTATTTCGCAAAAGTGTAATGGAAACACCTTTTCCGCATTTCCACTTCACCGGACATGATGTGGGGGGCCAGTTTGTTTACAGTAAAGATGGCACAGAATGTATGAACGGAGGAGGAAACAGGAATCTTTTTTTATAAATACCTTTGTCATTAAACAGAAAAATATAACCTCCATCCTTGATAACAAACAACAGTGACATGCTCCAAAACATAAAATGTTTTGTATCTCCATCTTCTTCAGAGTGGAATCTCGCGGGATGAGATTGTACATCATTTTTTTTTGTTTGTTTTTTGTCCCCACAGGGACATGAATGAAAATAACTTCTTATCCATTACAGTGCTTTCCCTCTAATCACATACTGTTCCAGTTTGTTAATCAATATATTGTGATCAATGGTATCAAAGCTTGTTTTTAAATCAATGAATACTCCTGCTGCAGTTTGTTTTATAGTTAGTAATTTCTTTGATTAAGTGAAATTTCTCTAAAACTATATTGGTAATCTGATAAGATATTATGTTTGTCAATAAATTTATGTAATCTTTTTATGAAAAATTTTCCTAAGATTTTAGAAAACTGTGAAGGCAATGGTTCAACATACTGTATGTTCTGTCTTCTTGACCACCTGAAGCTGTATTGTTCTAATTTTACAAAGACCAGATGATTTCCTGACTCATAAAATTGTAAAAATGAGGATGCACCTTATTTTTAACTTGACTTTAAATAGTGTGAGGGGCACATGATAAAAAAAACTCTTGTGTAAAAAGGTTGAAAGAACATTATGAATTATTTTAAAAGAACAGTAAAACATGCAAAATTAAGTACTAAAAACAAACAACAAAGGTTTTGAAATTTGTTTTTTAAAAAGAAAAAGTGAAAGAAAGAAAAAAAAGCTACCTATACCTCTATATTTAAAAAGAACACACTGCTGCACACAATATACTCACAAAGTATTCAGCTTCTGGCTGACCAAGATGCATTAAATAAGTCCCCATTGAGACCAGCTGCCACACAGCTGAATCCCAAATAAATAAAAACACATCAAAACCACTCATCATCTGCTTTAAAATAAGTTTGGCTAAAGTATTAGTAAGGGTAAAAATGATTTCTCTCATCTGCTCCAGCTCTACTCACCGTGGCAAATATATTGTGTAATCTGTGGCTTATCCAAGAAAGATATCATGTTAGAAGGTGTGGTCTCTGTCTCGTGAAGAAGCAAGACTGCAATTCCCAGAGAGCTCCATTAAGAAACAAGGGCTCCACACAGACACAAAACATCTGGTGGTGAACCCAAAGAAACCATGGCAACTGCATTTGCTTTGCCTATAATATCTCCATACGTATGCCCTTTACCACTGTAATAATGATTTGCATGACAGATCAAAAACAAAGTTTGTGTAAAACAGTAAGAAAAATGTATTGACCACCCAGTCAAAATTGAGTTATCAAATGTAATCATTAAGTTTAAAATCAATCTTCAAAATCACGTACATGGGTGTGTTCTGGCCTGCAGTGAGCATGTGTGCATGTGGCTCTTTGCGGTTCTGTGCACAGCATCAGAAGATGAAGATGCCAACTGCAGACAGCTGATATAAAAAGACACTCAGCCGTGGCAGCAGTGAAGCCAAACTGATTCAATAAATGAGAGAGCTAAGCTGTGGTACAAAGCTTTGTGAAGCCAACTGTTCTGTAGTTCAAAGTCTGTCTAATATCAGAAACAAGGCTACTTAGGTTGCTGGCAGTCAGAACACACAGCTAGGCTTTCTGAAATACCCTGCAATCTGAAAATAGTTACTTTGTTAAATGGAAACATTGTGTTTAATATGTTTTACTGCCAACAGATTTAACATTTCACCATTTTTTTTTTTTTTTTTTTTTTTTACACCTGTCTAGTCCAGCATTGTAGCAAGCAGAATGATTGTCTGGCTGCTGTTTTGTGCCGAGCAAATTTACTCTGTCAAGTAGAGCTTTATATGTATAAAGTCCCTCTTGAAAAAAATCTTTATTTTAGTTTTTAGTTTGAATCTGCACCTTATTGCTGGACCCGACCGGACAGAGAGAGAGAAAAAAGAACAGAGAAAAAAGAGAAGTGGGGGTGTCAGAGAGAGAAAAAAAAGACAAAAACAAACTACCATACAGAAAACAATGCAATCCATCCAGTAATCCAACTGGACTACAAACAGCACACCATGCAAATACACACACGACCGAGAATATCCCATGCTTTTGCAATGAAGCAAAAGATTGGTAAATAAATAATTTATAATAACAATAATAATATTATTATTATTACTATTATTACCATCATCACCACCAATATCGTCATTATCATTATAAATAATAATAATAACAACAGCAAGAGAAAGAAAAAAAAAGGACTAGCTGAAAAGAAAAAAGTACATCTTGATAATAAAACAGTAAGAACAGTAAGAACACACACAAAGAGAACTAGCTGAGAGTATCCATTGGTAGATACAACTAAATGACAACACAGTGACTGTGGCAGCACGCCGAATATACAGAGTGGAGACGTTCAAGGAAGAATGGACATGCAGAGTGGACATGCAGATGCCACCGCGCCTGCATAAAGGTCATAGGGAAGCCAGCAGAACCCCCAAACCCGGACAATCGTTGGCCGCCCCGGACAATCAGCTAACATGTTGGAAACTCTACAGTTTATGAGGCTACAATAGGCCAATCCATTGGAAAAAGCTTCAAGAAACTCCTCTGATGATGCAGGTGAATGATTTTGAGCCCAGTTTCATCCAAGGGGTCCAGCTTGGGACGGGCTGTTTTGGTCCAGTTTGGTACAATTAACATTAATCTCTGTAATATTTCCACAGCCAACAGTATCCCTACCTGGTAGGCAGGATACAAGTCAGAAACTGATATGTCAGCTACAGCTTAACATCACAGAGTACACTATAAGAAGTACACGACAGACATCCAGAAGTTTGTGTTCTTTCTTCATGGCATGTGGCTTTAAACAACAAAAATATCCACGGTATTTTTTTTAACATGCCACAGTTCCGCTTTGTTCTTATTTCTTAGTTGCAAGGGAAGAGAGGATTCTTTTATCAATCAGGGTGTCAAGCCACCCTTTAGGATAAGATCGGTAAGACTTGAACCCCAACAAAAGGGTACTAAAAAAGTAGCTCAGATCTGATTTTTTAGCACTCTTCAGGAAACGCAAAAAAATGCATCTGGTCCTGTCCCAAGATGACTCTGTGGTAAAAATGGGGCTTTATATCCTTAAAATCCTGTTTTGCTGAAAGCCAAAAGAAGCAATGAAAGATTTACTCATTTGCTCATACTATAGGAAGCATGTTTAACCTAACACCCCATAAAACAAGCTGATTAAATCCCTTTTCATTGCCAGTAGCATGTTTACCCTCAGTGCTCTGGGTGCAACTGGAGTTGTGTCCAACAAGCCTGTACGGTCCAATAGCAAATGCACATGACATTAAACTGCATCCTACAATCTTATTACATATCACTTGTCGCCCCTAGTCTGTGCATCCTGATATTAGAAGTAATGTGTTTCTGCAAAGAGAAAAGAAACTCTCCACACTCTGGCTGCCTTTAAGCACAGCACTCTCACTTTAAACTAGCCGAGTATTGTGATCCCACCAATGCCAATCAGAGCTTTAGCCGATAAATACCTGTGAATACCGTTAAATCATTTGAAGTGGAGCTGAATGTTGATTAAAAAGTTTTCCACAGCCAGGTTTGCTGTTTGCATCAGGTTTTTTGACCTGTGGTAAAGGGGCTTTAGAGATCTTGAGCTTCCAGATTTTTTCTTCCTTATATTGACTCTATTAGATGCATCCCTTTTTCCATTTACAATATCACTCCGCTCGGTGTCACTGAATTGACTGTCTTAATTTGTTGGAGTAGATATGCCTCAAGGGCAGAAATGTCCTTTACTTTTTAGTCACACCAAATCTCACACCATGACATTTTAAGAGATAGGAGATCAAAATTATAGCTGGGAAATGCATCAGGCTGACTCTTTAACATTCACCAATATTGTGCAGAACTGAGGTTCTAAAAACTATTTTCAGATTTTACATGTTTAATAATAGTTGCTCCATTTATGTGTTTGTTCTTATTTAAACAAGAAATCTGAATTTAACTCAATTTCATGTCTGATTCACTGGCTGAGTTGGATTGTTGGTCTTCTGTTTTGAACTGTGGGTAGAGGTGGAAAAAAGTCACATTATCTTGTTTGGTAAAATATTTTTAAACAGAGCATGAGGTCTTTGGGTGATGTGAATCTCGTGGCTGGTAATAAAGTGCATCAGACTGGTATCTCCCCTTGTGTGTCAGCATGGGAACAGAAAATGTGTTTGTATTAACAGTTAACAGAAAGCCTCCTTGAGAAAATTGTATTCCCTTAAATGACTTGTATTAAGAAAACACAAACAGATCATAATTGCAATCACGAGAAACACTGCCATTCATTTGGAGTCATGCTTCAAAGTGCCTATAAATGTTAATTCAGTATTCACTCTGTTAGCTCAGTTTGGTCTCCACTTTCTTAATTAGTTACTCTGTGACTTGGTCAGATTGTGGCCCATAAGCAAATATTAAGGACAACCTATATCTATTTCTTTTTATCTTTTTACCACAAACAGTATCTTTGTGATCATACAGATGACTACCTATTCGCCAGACGCAAATAATGTTTAACTTTGTTTAAATCTAATATTGCAGACGCCACACCGATCCGCCTATTGATCTCTCGCTCCATCCTTCCCTCACTCACAGATACTTGAACTCCTCCACTCCCCCACCCGGAGAGGGCACTCCACCTTTTTCCGGCTGAGGAGGGGCTGATTCTCATCCCGACCACTTCACACGAGGCTGCGAATCGCTCCAGTATGAGTTTTGGGTCACGGGTCAACGAAGCCAACAGAACCACATCATTTGCAAAGAGCAGAGACCTGATCCTGAGGCCACCAAACCAGATCCCTCAACACCTCGGCTGCGTCTATGAACAGAATCTGTGACAAAGGGCAACTTTGGTGGAGTCCGACCCTCACCGGAGTCCCCAGGGTGTGCTTTCCCCTTCTTGGATATGTCACTTCTGCTAAATGCTAATAAACGCCAATTCTTACTGTTTGTCTTTTATGTACAGAACAGATAGTAAACAAAAAACTTCTGCCACTATGAGAATGAACTAAAACTGTCAAACATAAACAGTAATCTTTAAGAATAACCCCAGATTTAACCAACAATTCTTAAAAACTGAAATCTTTCACTTGATTAATTGACAAAATGGAAAAATAGAATTGCAGTTTAAAATAAAGAATGTCAAACCTGTACTATACAGTACTTGGTTGCAGTTATTTTCTCTTACAAATGTGCATATGAAATGTAAACATTTACACAACAAGCAACACACTATGGGATTTTGCATTAATCACCATTTTATAGAACCTCTTTGCTCTGTTTTCTAGACTAATGTCAACATAGGCCAGTTTGTGCTGCTGCTGAAATAGTCTTTGCCTGAAAAATGTAATATTGCTCACTGTCTGCTCCTGTTGTGAGCAGGACTCTGCATGGTTAAGAGTCACTGAAGGGGAAGGCTCAGTGCACGGGGACAGGCCTTGTTTTCTATGCCTGCAGCTAAACGTGTGTCCCTTATGTAAGGGAGGGGGATGAATAACCGGAATATAACATCCGCTGCATAAAACCTGGTGTCATTTTGTCATCATGGTTCGTCCTCAATTACACTTTCCTTATACGTGGCACAATCTCACCAATGCTCTGATTTTAAATGAGTGTTCAACATTGCCAGAACATCTCTGTTTAGATGTTTCATTTTCTATGATTCTATCTTTGTTCTCATTTGGCTATCCTGCCTTTACTGCTTTATTTTTCTTACAACCACCCACACACTCTCCTCGGTCTTCCTCTACAGAGCAAAAGTATTTTAATCCACAAACATCATGAATGAGCTAAACTAGTTTGATGTAAATGTTGGGCAATATTTTCACACAAAATGAAAATTGAGTTAATTAAAATGTGGATGCAGCTCACTGTGCATCTTTTGCTGGTTTCTCTGAAAGAAAGAATCTGAACCTTGAACCTGTGAAACAACTAGAACATGAAGAGTAAGTGCATTATTCAGCAATGCCCACAGCCATCTGTTTTTTTTGTTTTGTTTTTTTTTCAGGTGTACACATCTGTTTCTCATGACTTCATAACCCACAGATGTTTTGTTGCTATTGATTTCATATTGAGTCAATACACTTTAAATATCACATCTACAAGTTATGTACCTGTTACGAACCCCCAGCTCGTTAGGGGAAAGGGGGTTGTAAACATTAAACCCGCAAACAAATCCTTCGTTTAAAAG
>JAOXYM010000014.1:9427967-9438366 GCA_028567055.1 Leptatherina wallacei | reverse complement strand
GGCAGAGCCTTCAGCTATCAGGCCCCTCTCTTATGGAACCAGCTCCCAGCTTTGGTTCGGGAGGCAGACACCCTCTCTACATTCAAGATCAGGCTTAAAACCTTCCTTTTTGATAAATCCTGTAGTTAGGGATGACTAGCCATCCCTTAGTTATGCTGCCATTGGCTTAGACTGCTGAGGGACATCCCATGATGCACTGGGATTTTCATCTTCATCTCTGTTCCTTATCTCTCATGTAGCCTATAAACAAATGACAGTATTGGCATCATTAACATATTTTTCCACTCTCAGCAGATCTCCCTGGATAAAATGTGATGTCTGTTGTCTCTCTTTCTGTCCTCTCCAACCCAACCGGTCGAGGCAGATGGCCGCTCTCCCTGAGCCGGGTTCTGCTGGAGGCTTTTCTTTCCTGTTAAAAGGGAGTTTTTCCTTTCCACGGTCGCCTCAAGCATGCTCAGGATGGGGGATTGGATCAAAGACAAGATTCGATCGATGCAGTCTGTTGGTTTCCTTAGCTAGGCTATTTGTTATTAATTGGCTTATAGGAATACTGACTGATGACAACAGATTGTTGATACTGAATCATGTTTTTATTACAGTGCTTTTTTTCGCTTTTTTCTTGTTTTTGATTTTAAATGACCTCAGCACACCGCTGTAATGCTTTTAATGTTTTATGTAAAGCACTTTGAATTGTCTCGTACAAAATGTGCTTTACAAATAAACTTGCCTTGCCTTGCCTTTCAGGTTGAACAAATATTCTACTCCAAATGAAGAATGATATTGTTTTGCTACAGCTTACGGAAATATTACAAACATGCTGCTCCTTAAAAAAAAGAGGATTTTTTTTGCACTACTTTAAACAGACCTTTAATTAAATTTAATTAAAATTAAACAGATCACAATGAGACCACAGACTCTAAAAGCAGAAGAGATAGAATAACATTTTTATATTTTTTATTTTCATGGTTAAGAAAGAATAAAGATTCATCACAGGAAAAAGTACAAGGGCACAATGCCCTGATATTTTTTTAAAAATAATTTTCAAGTTTGCTTCCTTTTAGTGACACCAATGAATTAAGATAATTCATACTGTAAAATTAGAACAATCTTTTAAAAAGGAAGTTCAATAACATTCATTCATCCATTGGATCAAGGCAATATTAACCAAAATTGAACAAAATTATCTTTTATCCAGACCTCAACAAATCTACAGAGGTTTTAGTTGTTTTTGTTTGTTTGGTTTTTGTCAGAACCAATTGAAATCAGAAACATATAGTTGCCAAAAAGGAAGTGAGGTCATCTCATTTTGAGCTATTAATATCTAAGCTCAAGGTGTGCTTCATTCATTATGAAGAAATGTCTCTTTGCTTTTCTTGACTTATGCTTCCTTACATCTTTTCTCTGTTCAGTGAGGATCTTTGTGAGAAAAAGAGATGCAAAGAAGAGATATGAAAAGTCCAAATTTTCAAATAACAAGTCTTTGGAATCTTTATGTCAGTCTAAAGTAATGCCAAAAATCATGCTACATATAGAGGTGCAATATTCATAAACCACACCAGTAAGTCTTTCACTTGGCATTCTTCAGTGTTTACTTACAGGGGTTTCTCCAATAGTCTCCTCACTTATTGCTCTTTGTTTCCCATGGATGTGGAATCTAAGTCACTGGAAAATTCTCAGTGAATCTGAAAGAAGAAAAATTTCCTGGACATAAGACGATACAAATAATCATAAATTAGTGTGTTTAAAAACACTAACTTTGTGTAACCTCTTATTTTGGATAGAAAACAAAAAGTTTTAAGTATTTGATGATTATGGGTTGCTGCAATCCACAAAAATGTGTTGTGGCTAATAACTGTTATTTTGTTTGACTGAAAACAATAATTACTACTTTAGGAAGTCCCAAGGCAAAGTCATATTACCTTTCATGTCATCTTATTGACACCATTTACAACCAAATTGGATTTTATCATAAGTTTAACCTTTTTCAGGTTATGGATAATTAATCTTTTTTTACCAGAGTTAGTTCATCTTTGGCCCAAGGCTTAAAAACATTATTTCTAATTATGCTAGCTGGAGGGGAGGGAGGGGGGCAGCTCAAATGACCCAAAATAATGGGTTAAACAGTTTTAAACAAACCAAACTATATTTGCAAACACTAATACACGTTGCAGAAAAGTGTTTAAAACATGTCCTATTAATGTCAGGGGTCAAAAGGCCAAGAACCAACTATGGCCTCAGGAGAAAACCACGCAGAGATTCAATGTGACAGCTTTATTATTGACTGGTGAGGTGGGCACATAGGATTAACCATGGTGAAGTCCAAAAGGTTATGGTGTCACTGGGAAAGAGGAGAGACAAGAGTCATTTTCAATGAAGGGTCCATGATAAGTTGTAATGTGCAGATGAAGAATTATTGTAGAGCTTACTTTTAAGCAGGGGAAAGTCCTCAGGTGAGGGGGATAGGCTACTGATCCTGTGCGCATGAGGTGGATGGTCGATTGAGGGTAAGTAGGCTCGTAATAAGATCAGGTTGAAGACACTGGATGAGACCTAGGCATCAGTGTGGTGGATGAAAAAACAGAGGATCGAAGCAGAAGACTACAGGACACAACAGGAACCGATGACACCAAGGCAGCTGACGATCTGGCAGAGAGCTAGGGCTGAGGCTGATCTCACATACAATCAATGATGAGGTAGATAGACCACGGGTGTGCCTGGTTAGAACACAATCTTCTACCTAGAATAGGGAGCCTGCTCACACCTCCTAGGTCTGACAGATGGAAAAAAACCACAGCAGACAGAACCAGATTATGACAATTAATCTATTTAAGCATTGCTAATGTTGTCATGAAGTATTAAAGGGTATTGTGTACACATCTATAAAGCACATGTTACTCCATACTTTGTTAAAATTGTTAAAAGAAATGTTTTCCTTTTTTTCTTTTTGTCATTTCTATTTTTGCAGGTGTTTTAGTGGATAAACACTTTGCGTAAAGAACAAGCATGTCAGTCCATGTGCTTGAAAAAAACCCATGTTTGTTCTGCAGTGCATAATATATACGTTCTTTCAGAAGGATGATCAATAAATCACAACATTTAAGGCTGTTTCAAGTGGTCTCTTTGATGCAGTGTGTTTGCAGTATGTCAAGCACAGCTGATCAATACAATGTTTGACTTGCTGGTTAATATTTGATTACTGTCTATTGATCTAGGACTGATGACATTTGTGATTTTTAGCTTCCCAGTTAATGTTGCTAATACTACCAAACACAGTCCCACTTATACTATAATGGATGCTTTGTATGACTTGTTTCAACAGTCATTACTGTGGGACTGCCTTCGCATTCCACATCACGCAGCTTTTTATCATTTGTAGAAATAAAGATGCTCAGTTTACAGTCTGTTAAAGTTTAACCTTCTCATACAGCAAAAAGATACCATTTGAAATCTAAATCAAAGGTTTTTTTATATTGTGATTTTACAAACTCTGTGAGAATTCTGCTGCCATACAACATAAGGAAATCAGGAATAGGAAATTTTGAGGAACTACAAAATAGTGTTCACAGATTTTATGGAAACTGTCTATAAACATTGGGCTCTATCTCGATACTGATGGTATCTTGGTTTGGGGGCAAACTGAGAATGTTAGTCTCCTGTTAGCTCAAGACCCACTGAATGAATGATCTGTTAAATGATCTGCTAAATCTGGCTGATTTCAACAGCATGTCAAGAAAGATGTGAGTCTATGATTGACTGACAAGATAGAGCACATTGTTTATGGTTAGATCTGTGATGACTTTGCTTGATTTAAGGGCCCTAATGGAAACTAAATGGAATTCAGAATCCTCACTTTCATTATTTACTTTTTATGTTTTCTCAATTTGGCCCTCTCCGGAAAGTTAGTTGTTGGTTTTCCTTTAAGGCAAAGGTTAAAGTTGGATCATTAACACCCTATTTTGATGCTCATTGTTAATGTCTTGCATAGCTCTACTCAGCTTACCCTGGGCAGAGGTCCAAACGGTTCCATTAACTCACTTTGTGTATGTGCATGTATGTACATGAACAGGGCCTTCACAATGTACAACTGATAGCAAATTGTTGTCCAAATATTCTTAATACAACTGGGGAAAAGTGTTTTTTGTGTGTGTGTGTGTGTGTGTGTGTGATTTTCTCAGGTTCTGGATGTCTGGCAGACCGTTTTAATGTCTTTTACAACCTGCAGGGTTATGTTTTTTCTTTTGTGTGAATTCAAAAACCTTGTGAAACTTCCATCAGCTCGGTGAAAATTGAGCATGAGGAATCTTGAGCATGAGTGCAGTGAATTAACAAACATCTAATAATCAAAATGCAACTTAAATAAAGAAAATCACGCTGGATATTTACTTGTTTGATAAATCTAAAATCAAAAACTGTGGACGCAACACTCATGCGCCCACACCCAAAAGTGAAACAATTTTTATAAACTGAAGACTTGACATAGATTCTCTGTTATTTTCAGTTAACAGTATACCACATAACGCAGGTAGTGATGTGAAAAACATTGAAGTTCAATGAAAAACAAAAAAGGTTTTTTATTCATTATTCATGTACAGTGCACTGTTACAGAAAACAGCAAATATGTATGTATTTAGTTTACGGATGGTTATTCGTTCAAATCTTTTGGAAGTCTACATCTCACTAGCCAGAGCACAACAGTGCTCTGGATTTGTGTCACATTCAGTGGCCTGCAGCCATTAGTTTCCTCCACTGAGAATGTCATGTGACATGTGACTGGCAGAACAGAGCCACTTTTGCAAAACACAGCAAATGACAATGTCTGGTTGGCTTGTGCTATGTTTTAGTTAATCTTAGACACAAATAGTAAATGTATGCAAACAAGTTAATGTAGACCAGGAAATAAAAATAATGATTATAAAAGAATTCTATCTGTTTGAGAAAAATATGTATATGGAGACACTGAAAAATGTGATGGAAAGCTGCCTTTCATGCGCTGCTATCCAGGCCACTGCCCTCACAGTGGTAGAGTGCCAGTTACTGTACTTTATCTGGACAAGCAGGAAACACAGAGTGCCTGTTTTCCTTTCCAGTACCATGTGTTTCTCACCTGATCCCTCCTCGCTCTGTCCAACTTGCTGGAGCCCCAGTTATTTGCACTGCTGTGGATAATGCAATTGTGCACATTGTGCGCCATAATCAAGAATTCTTTTCGTCAGTCTAAAAGCAAATTGGTTCAGTCCGAGAAAGTATGATTGATGTAAAGTGTAAAATTTTAAAGAAAAAAAAAATTCAAAGTTTCACGCCATCATGATATCAGGGTCTGCTTGGTCTGCTTACAAATATTAATCGGCATTTAAGACTAACTGAGTTTGTTAAAAGAAGAAGAAGCTTGAAACAATGAGCCAAATGTGAGACATATTTTCCGTGAGAATATGACACATTAAGCTTGGGGGATGCCTGTAGAATGTTTTGGGAACGGCCCCCTTTTTCTTTACCCCCTTTCTCTTCCTCATGATTTCCTCATGTCGATCCATCCTGCTCTGCCTCAGTTGAAAGTGACATAGTTACCCTGGTGCTTCTCATGAATCTCTCTCAGACATATCAATGAAGTTACAAATTTAGATGTTCACTCCAAAAACACGTTTTAAAATATCAATAAAAAGGTGATGAGGGAACATCTATATTTGGTGCACAGCCTTTCTAAAAGATTCAATATAAGCTTCCAAATAATTTTACTTAATGTAGTAATTGCGATTTGCTATATAAACCTGATGAAGTATTCAAAATATATTGAACACATTACTTCATAAGAGCCTATAATTACTATCAGTATGAACGATGTTTATAGAGCCTTTTTCTTTGTGATGAAAATATCTTAAAGTACCAGTTATAAATCACATAATTACAGACCATTTGGTTATTTCTATGCTTTGCTGCTTGTATAAAAAGGTTTAAGTCAAATATCTGCACGTTCTCCTTTCCCAGTGCTAATGTTGTTAACAGGGGAAGGGTGAAAAAAAGGCAGGGAGCAACTTTATGCAGGCAAATTCTCTACATCTAAATTAAATATGAAATGCACTGAAATTCTTTGTCCCTCATGCGTGTTTCCATTATTTGTGAATAAGAACAAGCTGCTGGTGGTCCCCGGAGGATTAGACGCACAGATCTCTGTAATCCGTTTCGAAACGGGTGCTGGACTGCGGGCGGGGCGGAGCTTTACGACCGGGTGGATTTTTCCTCGTGGAGGTGTAACGGGACGCATGCGTCCCCTCCCATACTGTGTTTTCTCCATCCCCGGAGAAGGAGCAAGTAGTGAACTTGTCGTATTACCTGCTTAAAGGCGCCGCCCGGTTGCGAGGGAGAAGCGCAAGTTCACTAGAGAGAAATTCTCAAAGGAAAGCGGCAGAACTTTAAAATTAATCCAGAAAAGAGTATTTTGTAAATGGATTAGATCCCATTACGAGGGATCAGCGCGCGTGCAATTGTTAAAGATGCGGAAACAACAACAGAAGCTGCCGCGGTCTGGATTGTGATCCACCGGGATATGTACACGCACCGAGAGGGGCATGCCTTGGCTGAAGAGAAGGGTCATAATGCTCCAACTTGGACCCAAACATCCTGAAGTTGTCTGCGTGGGGCAGTATCAGTGCTATGAATCCACTGATCCTCGGAAATAAAGAGTTTTGTATGGACTTCATCCATAATGTCAAAAGTAATCCAGAAGAAGAACCACTGGATCACCAAAGTGAACGAGAGCGCGATTATCCGGGACGCTTGTGAGGAGCTGAACGTAGAGCTTGGCGGCGGAGCGGAGAATGGAGAGTTTGCATATATTGGACAAATCAGGGAGGATGCTGTGGTTTATCAGGGCGGCAAACTCTGTGAAGGGGAACTGCTGCTGGAAGTTGAGGGACTGTCTGTGTCAGGATTACCCCTTTATGACATTTATACTTTGATCAACTGCTGCAAAGGTCCCGTCAGGTTAAAAACTGTTCGTCAAGGTAAGAAGGCTATAAAACAGTAACCACTGCCACCAGTGCTTGAGATTACCTTTCATACATAAGAGTTTCGAAATCCCTGTGTAAGTTGTTTTCTAATTGCCTTGTGGCTCAACATAACAAGCATACACACAATGTTAAAATGGGGATATGAGTGAAGTAGGGCAGAGAAATGCTGCTCATCCTCCCTCCAGCAGCCTGGAGTCTTCTCAGGCTTTGACATGAAGCTGCCCTGGCAGTCATCCTGCCCTCATTTGCCCAGCACTAGCTTCTAAAGTCACCCCGGGTCAGACTTGCAGGGTCACACATAGAACCACTATGGCTCTTGAAGCAAACAATATTTAGCTACTGCTAGTTTATCTCTGTGCCATGTGAGTTCATCCAAATACCATATTTGTGGAGCTCCTTTCTGCCTTATTGTCACATTATGAGGCTTGTTTGTTTCTATACAGCTCTGTGTGCCCTGTTTTTGAGCTGCAAGTAAGGATTAATCTAATTGTTGATTTTCTGGTTACCTATCCAATTTGAAGAAATGACAGTCACAGTTTTGTACTGTAAAATAATTCCATTTACAAATGCTTTTTCCCCAGCTTGTGCAAAACTCCTTTTAAATTAACTTGGTGAGTCAGCATTATATCTCTAATTCTCACCATTTTTTGTTAAGTAACATATAAAATCCTTCCAGCTACATATTTCTCTAGAAAAATTGTTGTGTTTATGTAAACTGAGGGTAAATGCTGCCCATGATACCTCATATGGGCAGCAGTTAATTTTTGTGGAAGTGCTGGCTGTCTATGAGGTGAGCTTGACCCATTGCCATCTGCATCTGTCTGCGAGACAGCCAGAGGGACAGGGACGCAGCTTTAGATTCAAACTTGTTCTGCAGTAAATTGTGCTTCCCAGTTCTGCCCAAATCTGCATAGTGGATAGTAGAATAAATAGAAATGTTAAGTCTGTCTGCACACATTCACATTCAGCTTCTAGTTTACAGGTATACTGCTTGCAGTGCCTCCTCGCTGGGGAAATCATTAACCGTGTTATATAACTGTTGTTAGTGCAACATCTTTGCCTTTGTACTGTATGTCCATAAGTGGCTCCAGAGTAATTATTTGACCTCCGAAACCAAAGTCTCGGCCCATGGGACAAGAGCTCAGCACTAATACTATTGTGTGTTTGTAGGACAGACATTTGTTTGACTTTTAATCAGAACAAACTGCACAAAAGGGAGATTGTCCATGTCCACAAATAGTTTTCTACTTGTGAACTTCCATTGAAACACGTTGTGCTTCTAAAGAAAGCTGCAATATCCCAAGCATTGACATAAAGGAGATTCTGGTCCATCTGTCATTAATATCTATGAGTCAGCAGATTCTCCGTCTCTAATTAAAGGAGGGGGATAGTCTTCGATTATCGGAGCGGCTTATAAGACCTCAATTGTGCCTTGCAGTTTGTAGGGCTCATATGCACGGATGGGTTAGGAATCCAAGCTGTCCCACACCAGGTAACAGGCTGTTGGTACAGATCAGGTCTCTCTCCTTTTCTCTCCAAGAGCTGTGGGTCTTATTACTCGACACCACATGACCTCAGTACTGTAGGTGGGAACACTATCAGTGTGTGCATGGCAGACTGTGTGTTGTGGTGCCCACAGGTGTGCTGCTTCCACAGAGGAATGTGCAAAAAAAACCCAAAATACATGAATGAGGTTTTTTGGGTTGTTGTGGAGAACCTGGAATATCGTACTCTGTGGTCTTGACTTTGAGGTTTTAAGCCAGACATTTTATAGAAATTAAGTCAATTGAATCCCTTATTTCCTATTTTAGACTCTTTGTTGGCTATAAAGAGGAAGTATAAGGACGTTTCAGTGTAAAGATTATATATTGCTGGTTGCAACCTTAGATTGTAAATAAAAGAGCTGTTAAATCTTTCACTGGATTATTGTGAATTTAATTTAAAAATGTGATAAAGTTGAAGTAACCTCTGAGGTTGTATGGCGTGTCTTTGGAAGTGTGGAGATATGTTTGCAGTGTTGCTCATCACTTCCATTCTTGTTTGAAGATTATGCCAAAACTATAAGGCTGAATTTCATTATACTTAATGTAGAGGTGGATTTTAGCCAAATAGTTGAGATGTTGATATCGGACAGTTTTCTTGGAAATGAGATTTGCTCTTTGAGTGCTTCTCTTATTTTTCCTGTTATTCACAAGTGGATTTATAGATCTTTATTCAGGATGGACTTTAGAGATAATTACACTTGTGTACAGTCACCGCATGCACAATAAATATGTTCATCCAGTCCCTATGTTCAGATTTTCCTTAGCTATGACACACATCTTTACCACTCAGCTGTGACGGTACAGTTAAGTACGGTTGGATAACCGCTTCCATCGTAACAGCTCATGTAGTTACAGCTGTTGACTGTTGATAATGAGGCTGAATCAGTGGCCATGTTACAAAAAGTATCCTCCACTTATACAATGTAGTTTGAACAAAAGACTGTCCATGCATCTTTCAACCTGTGCTTATTTCTGGCCCCGAGTCACTCCCTCACAGTTTTGCTCCTTTTACTTGGAATATTTTAAAGTGCACATTAAATTAAAATGATTCCTACTTGGATGGAACATTTTATCTTTTTTCCCCCTCCCTGTGAATTGTTTTCATTTGTGATGAAAACACTTTGGTCGCACTGACCCAGGGCTTGGTGGACAGCAGTTTTATGATGCAATGTAATCTTTAGGTTAAAGTCCAAAGAGGGAGTACTGTCAAACATGCAAAGACTATGACCCATCAGTGTTTCCTCTTCTCTGTTATCAGTCAGCTCTAACTTATGGGTAAAAGGTTTGTCACCACTGTCTTGCATCCTCACATGGTTTTATTAAAAGGCAAAATTATTGTAGAAAATAACCTTCCTGGATCTATAGACATACTGGTGATCAGGGTATGCCTTTGAAACTATAATATACAAAGAAATGACTGAAAGAAAAATATTAACAACATTGATGTTCTTCTTAAAAGTTGAGTTATTTATCTTTTAAATAAACCACAAACCCAGTTAGCACCAAGAGTTCAGGGGGTTTGTGGCAGTCTGATCATGAGTGGGTTTTGCCCAGGTGTGTGTCTGATCTCATGTGTGTGACAAATGAGCCTTAGTTCTCTTAGATCTTGCCATGAGCTGAGCCCAGCCAGGCCAGCCTGCTGCATGCCAGGCATTCCAGAGAGGTGGGGCGTTCACTGGACCAACCCTATGACACAAACTAGAAAAAAAAAAAGAACAAAAATCACAGTCTTGCTAATTTCAGTCTTCCTTTCTTGTCATCACTTTCTATTATGAATGAATGAATGAAATGAAATGAAATGAAATGAAATGAAATGAAATGAAATGAAAAATACTTTATTTATCCCTTTTG
>JAOXYM010000014.1:9406667-9425558 GCA_028567055.1 Leptatherina wallacei | reverse complement strand
TAGATAGATAGATAGATAGATAGATAGATAGATAGATAGATAGATAGATAGATAGATAGATAGATAGATATTTTTATTGATCCTCTAAGGGAAATTGTGATGACTCAGCAGCAGCATAAAAACAAACAAAGTACTGTGAAATAAAAACATGCAATAAAATATATAATTGAAATAAGAAATTAAAAGTGCAGACTCTTGCCTTAGTCCGGTTGTAAAAGTGTTAACCGGACTACTTACTGTGGTGCCCCTCTACCCCCGCCTAGTGTGCTTGAACAGGTGTTTGAGATTGTAAGACTTTTTGGTGTTGTGTTTGTCTTCAGAAGATTACTGCTTCCTCTTATATGAACATATGCCTTTTTTTTAGCTTTACATTTTACTGTAATCCTATTGGAAATGTTTCATTGAATTGCTAACAATAGCAACATAGCAAGAGTACTTTTAACATGTGCAGCTTTTGAAATTTAAGCTTGAACAAATGGCTGTACAATTTATAGACAGGGTCCAATGGACATGCGTTCTGTCTGTGATGCATCTGCAGGCTGATGCCTTTACAGTTTCCATTTTTATGGCCACATAACTAGTTTTTTTATTTTCTTCTTATTTAATCAGAGTGGATTATCATAAAGTAGTAAATATTGGCATTAAGTATGGTCAGCTCTGTTATTTTATTTTGTTCTTATATGGCACAGTTTTCCGATTTTTAAATGAGATGTCAGTATAAGGGATTTTGTTCTGTCTCTGTCCAGCTGTATAAATCTCAGCGAGCCTTGCAGAAGTGGAGCACAATGTCTGTCTGCCTCATTATAATTTCTAGACAATGGATATCAAATTATCAAGTTTGGCAAAATCACATGAACTATTTCTTTGGTTGCCACTTCTTACTCATCTTCCACTTCAGCAGCTCCTGCAATTAAATTCCACTCATTGAGCCTCTATGTGCTCTTGTATAAAAGACTGCATAGCTTTCATTATGAAAGGGTGTATAGTCACAAAATCTTAAAAGTATGCAAATAATATGTACATGTATAAAACCCTGCATGCCCCTGATTCTGTGAACCTTTCATTTACAAATGTCAATGGGCATCAAATTGAGCTGTACATGCAGTAGATAATTGGGTCACTTTGGTTTAACCAAAAATGACCATGCATAGTGCTATAATACACCCCCCCTGTCCCTATTGTCCAATCAGCTGTGATAAATTTGGCAAAATAACCCTTCTATTTATCTGCTATTTTACATGTAAAAAAGAAGGCTGGACACAGTGACACAATGTAATGATATTTATTGTTATAGATTGTAAAGCAGAAACCAAAGAGCCGATCCACATTAATAAGAGTTGAACAAAAGAGGAAGGGTACCCATCATAGTGCGACAGCAGCTGACTGCGCACTCTCACAATTCCCGCTGCGTCCTGAGCCCCTGCTGTGGAGAGCTGGCAATCTGGACGGGTCGTCATAAATGCTGTACTGTAGTCACAGAAAAAAATTCTCAGTGATATGAAAGTAGGTTTCAGTAGGTTTTTCAGTCCATGATGTTGTGGAAAAATTGTACTTGCTATTTGTGTATTTGTGAACCTAAAGATGATCTTAGGCACGGGACAGTTGCTGGAAACATTATGTTTGAGACTTCTGTTTTTTCGGAGTTCAGCGCTGACTAAAAAATCTGAACAATATTTTGCTCGATGGTACACACATTTTCAGGACTAATCTAGACTTTGTTGCTCCCGTCACATTTTCTCTTGCCAAGTTTCTTTTTGTACAAGCTGATCTATGAGAAGAAACTGGCTTACGTAAAGTTCTTGTACACAGGATTTATACAAGAGGGTACAATTCCTTTACATATTATTCCATCCATCTATCCATTCTCCTCTGCTCATCCGGGGTCAGGTCACATGCCAGCTGCCTAAGCAGGGAAGTCCAGACTTCCCTCTCCTCGGCTATTTCCTCCAGCTCATCTGTGAACAAGACCCTGAGATACTTGAAATCCTCCACTTGGGCAGGACACCATTCTCAACCTGAAGAGGACACACCATCTTTTTCCAGCTGAGGACCATGGTCTCGGATTTGGAGGTGCTGATTCTCATCCCTACAGCTGCACACAAGGCTGCGAAAGGCTTCCGTGAGAGCTGGAGATCACGGCCTGATGAAGCCAACAGAACCACATCATCTGCAAGAAGCAGAGACCCAATCCTGAGGCCACCAAACCGGATCCCCTCAACACCTTGGCTGGGCCTAGAAATTCTGTCCATAAACGTTATGAACAGAATAGGTGACAAAGGGCAACCTTGGTGGAGTCCAACCCTCACCTGAAACCAAACTTACTGCCCGAAATTCGAACCGAGTCTAAATATGGTTCCAAAAAGACCAAGAAGACAATGACAAAATGACAAATGCTAGGAAACCTCTTCCTATAGACTACCATACCTCTTTCTAAAGAAAGTTTTTTTTTAGAACCCATAAAACTACTTTACATTGCTGTGCTTAATTTGATTTAGTTACAAGTGAAAAGTCTTGTTCTCATCTGTTATTCCTTCTGACACGATTTTACGTTGCAGTCGCCATAGATACTGCCTCACAGCTGATTGCAGGACAAATGTGAAGCTGCAAGTACATATTCATTAACATAGCAATATTATTTACAAGCTATCAATAATTTTTTTTTCCACATCAGGGTTTTCATCAGTATTGGTATATAGTGACACCTTTTCTAGAAACTAAGTAGAGTTGAACTTGATAAATGGGTGCTTATAAGTTAACATTAACTGGGAGTTCAGAGTGTGTTTGTTTGTCTGGAAACTGAATGGAGATGATACAATACCCAACCGGCACAGTTTACAGCTGTTCCACCACAGGAAAACACAGGTATGCTATGACTGATCAATTCAGCCGTGTTTAAGGAAGTGTCTTTTTTTAGATTGGTTATTTTTTTCCCAGTATTTTACAATCATGAACTATCAAAAGGAAATTCTCCAGATGGTAAAGTTCACACATACTGACAGTTTGGTGCTCACCATTAGGCTCAGAGAAAGCAACAAATTGGCAGCATGTTACTCTTCAGAGATGGAAAAAAGGATTTTACCCACTGACTGTCTATTTTGAAATGACAAAAATCATATTGCATTACTTTATGTTTTGTTACTACTAATAAACAACTGCAAGTGCAATACAGGTTTTTTTTTAATGTTGAAGAAATATCTACTCATCCTTTGAGATTATTATTATGTTCAACGGTATTCCTGTCATAAATAGATTAGCAAAATGCAAATAATGGATACCAAAAGAAAAAAGGCAAACACTTTCCTCTGTTATTAACTTCTACGTTAGAATTTGTTCAGCACAAAACAGCAGCCAGACAATCATTCTGCTTGCTACAATGCTGGACAAGACAGGTGTAAAAAAAAACAAAAAACTTCTACGTTAGAATGAAATTGAAAAAAAAAAACGTTGACAGTTATGCGGGTACATGCTTTTGTCAATTTGCTCCTACAAGGGTTTTACTTTTCAGTTGATTTTTCCTGAGTTTACTCCAGACTTTTCCACCCACCTGAGTTTGAGAGTTTCTAGAATCAGACAGCTTTTCAGCATGATCAGTTTGAGCTGATTATGAGCTCACCCATCTGATTTCTGTGCTTTACAGACTAAATGTTGGAGTCATTGACAAAAAGGGTGCTATGAATCTTGCTTAGACACTTAAGCTCTTCTTGTTTTGCACTTGCAGGTGTGCTCAGAAGTGATTTGGTGTTTGTGCATAATGTGGAACAGCAGAATATATAAACACAAGAGCAGGGTCAGGTGGACTTATCAAAATGTAGTCGCATATACAATATTTAATGTAAATATGAACAGTGTTAAAAGTTCTAGTAAAACTAAATTGGACTTAGTAAGACAATTAGGACAAGTTTTCTGTGTGACAACTCCAGTAACTGCTGAATCTCTATAGGGTGCTACTGACTCTTTTTGCATTAAGACAAGTGATAAGGGAGAAAAATATCTCAGAGGGGAGTTTAAGAGTTTGCCATTTGCTTCTCTGCAGTGTTAATTAAACACGTGCATGCTTGCTGCAAGAAAATTTCATGTGGGCATAAATTGACATTCAAACTTTGCTCCAGAGTCACACATCTGGAAGGGATTATGGACTTTTACAGGCCTTCTTTAACACACGAAGCGCATTTCTAACTTTAGACTGCTTTTGTTTTGTTGTGGTTTTAAGGGACCTAATTTGCAGCTTCCTTAAAATGCAAATTGCATGTAGCGAGTGGAACATTTTCATTTAGCCAAAAAACCCCTGCAACCTCACAGGCTGCAGTAGGATGCAAGAGTTGCGTTTTTTTTTTTCAGTTTGAAGGGAGAGGTAAGCATAGTGACCTTAGAGGATTTCTCATCTCTCTACCCCCCCTTCCTCTTAGCCTAGAGATCAAGGTTGCTCATAAGCTCTTGAGAGGCTAACCAGACCCTGCAGGGTTTACCAGTGTGTAAAACGCTTTATGCAGCTGTCATCTGATATCTTGACACTAATGTTCACACCGCTATTTCAATCTGAGAGCATGCCTCTCACTCTATGTACAACGTTGACATGTTATGTTACACTATAATACAATGGGGCAGTATGTGGTACAAAAAAGCTACTTTAATTAAGCGTTAACATTGTTTTTTAAACTGCAGGAACGACTGCACCACTGCTGTTAAAAGTAATATGAGGTTGTCAAGGCTTTATATTGGCAAGCCATAGCTTGTTAATATTTAATGAGTTCCAGGGTTGGTGCTGTCAGAGGTTAATTTACTCAGATTGTAAAACCCCTAATGTTCGCATTTCTGTTGTGGAACCACTGCTCGCTTTATTGAAACAACAGAGCGAAGGTAAAAAGAGGATGAGGAGAAAGTTGAGGGTGAGAAGGACAGTTACAACAAGGTACACACAATTTCTTAAGCTGGTTACACGCATAAAGATTATCAGGCTGTTTTTGTCCCGATTTTCCCCCTTCACGACCAAGGACGGCAAACACCCGATTATCTTAAATCTTATAAGATTATCCTATAAGATCATCCTGCGGTCTTGAGGTGTGTTAGGAGTGAATTTGTCCCGACATTTGGCTTCGAAACGGGTCGGGGCCGACAATTGTATAAAATCGTATTATCATATTAAGTATTAAACATGTTAAATTACAACCCAAAATTTTCACGTGTGCAGGGAAAGCCGATGACTTGCGAGTCGTTACTTTGTGGATTGTGATGTGGAAGGGAATGTAGCCGATCAAGAGCGAGCAGACTGGGGTCATCGCTCAGCTGACGGTAGAGTTTGCTGCTTAAATGAATGGGGGAGGGTTGCTGGTGGAAAGAGGCATCGATCTTTCAGGGCGAAATTGATCATAAAAATGATAAAAAAGTTATTAAAAAGCCACACATCAACAGTATTTATCAAGTTGGAACATTTTTACAAGTTTATATGCAAACCAACTCAGATTTCTTTTTTTCCACCCACGTGTTTGAAATAGGAGTTCTCGTCTGAGCGGGTCAATCGGCTGATGCCCCGTTTTAAATGCAATGAAAACTCTGCTCACCCGGCTGGGAGCAGGGTCGCCCAGGCGGTAAATGGTGCAAACCCACTGGAAGTCTGCATTCTCGCTACCTCCATGCTTTTTGGTGGCAGTGGCTCAGGTGGTAGAGCAGGTTGTCCGATGATCAGAAGGTTGGCGGCGGTTCGAATCCTGCTCCCCCAGTCAATGGTTGTGTCCTTGGGCAAGACACTTAACCCTCCTTGCCTCCAGTGTTGGCGTTACTGGTGTACTCAGATTTAAGTGGCTTTGGATGAAAGCGTCTGCCAAATGACTGTAGAATACTTTTTTTCCAAAGTCTATTCTTTTTTGTAGTTTGAGATTTATCTGTTAACAATAGTCCCAAGACCACCATCATTCCCTCGTCTTGTATGTCCTCTTCCATGCCGGATGTTGTGTTTTCTGGTTCTTGCTGTTTCTTCTTCGTTTTTGTTTGATCAGGCGGAGATTTCTAGCTCGGAGGTCTAGATTCTACATCGGCTGTGGGACAAGAATCATGATGTGTGGTGTGCTGAGATTTTCAGAGCACAGCCCACACAGTACGATCAAAACTGTTCAATTCCTGATTTTTTATCTTCATGTGTTGGGTCTCTAACAGATAAATAGAAAATCCTTATGTGTGTACCTTTTAGTATGACATAAATTGTTCTGGCAGGAAGTGGGTCTGTAAAATATCAATCAATATTAATAAAAAATAGCTCTAAAGTTTTACTTTTAGATCACATTATACAGAGAGATGCTTGAAAGTGCATGGATTAGATTAGTCTTCAAATAGATTTGTTCGCAAACTTCAAAGAAATGAACAAATAATGACAAACGATTAACCCTAATTATTTTCTTTGTCTTGAATGTACCGGTCACTGAATAGTTTTATTTCTTTTTTCATTTTCACACTAGTTGTTTAACCTCAAGAAACTTTTATTTTGGAGCTACATGGTCTTTCAGGGGGTCCTTCCCTCAGCATTCTTCATTTCCCAAGCAGGAATCATAGGTTACGCAGTTCTGAAGTAGTATTTCACAAGGGGGATGCAAAAAGGACATCATCAAAGGAAGCAATGAAAACAAAGAAAGTGACGGAGCAAAAGACAAGACAACAGTCAACATTGGACTGACTTTCACTTGTCAGAGAGCTCGGAGAAGAGACAAGATGCAAGACGGATGCTGAATTAACTTTCTGCTGTGTGAAACTCTGTCAGAGGTCAGTTGTGCGACTTTACAGTGGTTCCATTGGAAGCCATAAACAAAATATTGACAGTCTGTAGAAGATTCTAACAGATTTTACATCAATACAGCTAAAGTGCTCTTCTAGGTTTGACTGCTTTTTAGGCTGATTTGTGACCAGTGTAGCAGCTTCAGCACTCTGGTGAGGATTGACTGGGGTCAATAACACTTTTTTGCAGGCTTAATTTACATAATCTATCCTGTAATTTAGACATCAGTGGAAATACAGAAAACCCATGGCTGAAATGATATTTTAGTTCCTTGAGAAGACCTTCCTACGCTGTTTACATTCAGCTTGGTGCTGGTTGAAAAGTGTAGGTTTATTTATGATATGAGCTGTTGGCTGTCAAATTAATTCTATTTCTGTTCTGAATAACACTAAAATGGCAAAAGTTCTGGTCAATATTTGAAACTTTCACAGAATGGAGTGTAAGTACAAAAAACCTTTTTATTATAGTTTTCATGACATTGTTCCAGTAACAAATCTCCAGGTGGTGCAGTTTACAGAAATGGGAAGCATCGTAATCTCCATGTTACACATAAACTCAATCATTGACTGGAAGCTAGAGTCAGTAAGCAGAGCTATCTTTGATCTTGGAGGTTTAGAAGAGCCAGCCTCACTTTCCCATGATCTCGCTCCCTGTGTTTGTACCCTGAAACAGGTGAAATACTGATATCCCACCAGGAGACTGACGACTTTAAACAGGTGGAGAAGAAGGGTCAAAACCCTCTCATGAGCTCTGTCTAATTGTGTATATGGGTCTGTGTCCCAGTGACCACATTATCTCCTCCATTCCCTGTCATATATCAGCTTCTCATGTCAGTTGAAAGGATTCCTTATCTAAATCAAAGCAGCTTTGGAGGAGTTGCCTTTCCTTCACCTGATATTCTCATCACTATTTGAAGGTGGTTTCAGAAGTGGTGGACTGAATTAGCCGCAGTGTATGAGGGGAAAAAGATCATTTGTGTTGTGAAGGGGTTTATTGCCCTGTAGCTTTGAGTTTGAGAGATCAAAACAAACCAACCAAGTCTTAATGAAAGAAATACACGTGGGTACTATTTTTAACATCTGACGCACCTTTAATGAATAAATGAATAACACCGCTTGCTCTACAGCTTCAAGTTGTGTGATTGATACTATAAACAGCTGTGTTTACAGCTGGAACTCATCTGCATAATATCCATAGGATAATTCTTTCTTGACTGGTATAACAGGCTCATCAAACAAACTTGTCAGTATAGTTCTTTTTTTTCTTTTCTTTTTTTTACAAGAATGGTTGCAACAAAAAAAAGACATTATAATTCAGCTGCTACAGATCAACTTTGGTTATTCACACAGTCCAAACGGTGTAGCCACCACAGTTTCGGTGTTTGGGTGCTTCATTCCAGCAGTCAGGTGTTGCAGAATCAGCAGTCACTTAATAATTGTTGGTAAAAGTGGTTTATTCACCCATGCCAGTTATCCCTTATACACAAACACCAATTTGGCAATGTGTCTACCTCTGTTGCTGGTTCAGAGGTGCATCTACTTAATGACCACCATTATAAAATATGCACCAACGAATAGGGGTGCACCAGTTGTGCCTTGATCATGCACTGTGAGGAAGGCATAAATGTGTCAGAATAAATATTGTGTGGCTATAGAAAATGTACCCTGGGTTGTAACTCTGGTACACCCCAGTTGCTTTGTTTGTTTTGACTTTATTCAAACCCACCATTATACTTTGTACAATGATATAGTGGTCGGCCTGGGCTGCCTGCTTCAGGATACTTCCTTTTCCACCAGGGTCTCAGCACCCTAATGCAGATAAAGACAGACAGGGCGATTACAACAAGCTGGTAGCATCATACAGAAAACAATTTATAGAAGGCATGATTGCAGTGTTTAATAGTGAATCTAAGAGCAGTGTCACATGCATAATGAGAACTTATAAACACATATCAGTGAGGCTAATCAAACAAAAAATGCTACACTTGACTAAGGGGCATGAATATTGGACTCTAGAGCAATGGATGCTGAAATCTGGACTCATGTGCTCTCTGATGAGTCCAGATTTACCCTGTTTTGAAAAAAAGTGCTGCATCCATTATGCTTTGGGCCTACTGTACAAGACTGTGAAGGCAGCAATACGATCTGAAGTTGCATAAGTCGGTTTAGTCTACATTTAGCAACATTATGTCTCCAAAAAAATGATGTTAGCTGGCTCCCTGAATATACTGAATAGCCAGAACCATGTCTCTTTTTTATACATTTATAGTTCACAACTTGGGGTTCTTAACGCTAAGGGGGACCCCTAAAGAGAAAAAGGGGTCTCCGATGCTTTGATTGTTCAGAGCCAGTGTGATTAAAATGAAGGTAATGTCCACGCAAAAACGATTTGAAGTGTATTAGCTTTTTTCTTTTCTCCGTTGGGACATTTCGTTCACATGGAACCGGCTTTTTGGGAGACCAAAAACAAGAACTTTTGAAACCAGATTCCAAAAAGAATAAGTTGGGGGTGGGGGGATCAAAATCTGTCACCCAACAATACTTAAAACCTAAATCCTTAATAGACCACCCCTTGGGCATCCAATCAATTTTCATCCGTGTACTGTGTGGTTTAGTGAGGTTCGTGAAGTTGTTCATGTCATGTTCATGGTAACCTAGATAAAAAAATTTTTTTGCAAGATTTCATTCATTAAACATGTCTGAGAAACGTCAAAGTGCAGATGATTCATCCCTATTAAAAAAAAAGAAAAAAGTAATGCTATATGTTGATAACTAACTTAACTTTGGTTTCATCAAAGGACAGGAAAGTACTCAGAATGCATCATTTATGGAGAGGACCTAGCAGATGAGAACATATATCCAAGCACGGTTTCAGCTGTGGGGTCCACTGCTTTTTAGTAGGTTAGTACTTGTCTTGTCATGTCTCATTCGTATGTGTTCCTTTTGATACAGATATGACACTTTGCAAAGAGTCTTTACAGTCCTGTTGTCATGCCATATGCTTTGGTAATAAACCGAAGGTAAACTTATCCCATGAACCTTCCCATAAACCCATAGTTTCCTTTTGTCCACTAACCCGCTTTTACATGCAAGTCAATGCTCTGATGCTCTGAAGCCTATTTTACTAGAATACATTTAGACTCTTTGTGAAAGGAAGAAAAGGATGGAAGCATCATCTTTCTAGCTGTTGGTATTTTTTTTTTACTTTGAACATATTACTTTATTTAACTCATTCTCCATCTTATTTCATGTTTTGTCATTGAAAACCTGACCTAAAACTGACTCAAGTCTCATTGAGCTCCCAGAAGGAAAACAGTATCGTAGTCTTTTATGCTTATTTCTGTTCTCAATGTAGAGATTTAGTATGAAGATATATTTGGTAGATGAGTGTGTTTTATCAGTTAACTGTCACTACAAATGTCCCATTCTGCTCAAAATGTCTTCAGATAACTGTGTTAAAAGGAGGAACAGACACAGAGGAGTATTTTTATAACTCTCATAAGTCAACATTACAAGATAAAAGATAAATATGTGTTTCTGCTGTTTGTCAGTTACAACAGATATGCAGTTTGAGGACACACACTGGAACTGTTTGCATGCTTCTGACCGTCCAAGGGAGGAAGTGACCTTGAGTTACAGCTGTTTGTCTGAAGCTGGAAGCATCTGGCTGTGCTGAAAGGGGGGATACTGGGCACACATGTTGGAGAAAAACTTTGTTCTGGGCAGGTTACATAGATGACAGGACTGTCATTTTTGCTTTAATTAAAGGCTCATTTATTTAGAGTTACAGAGACCTGATAATGCCACTGAGTGGAAAAAGTAAAAATCACCGATTTGGCTTTTTTCAGTATATTACTGACAAATTGGGAATACATCTCAGATACATACCAGATGATGATGAATATCGATTATTGTTAAGCTCCTCCCTGTCTTTGAGACTCCGCCTCCCTGTTTTTCTTACATCTACCCATGTTAGTGACTGTCAGTAATTAACCTGATTAGTTTAAAGATGTTCCATCAAGTATTTAGTTTGGTTTAGTTATTTTTATCCAAAGCAGCTAACAAGTGACTGACTCATCGGGGGTCTCTGGGGTTCAGTATTTTTAATTATAAACTGGAGAAGTTCGGATTTAAACCTGCAATGTTTTGACTTACAAAAACAGAAATAAGGAAATCTCACTATTGAGGAGCTGTCTTTGTACTTTTATTGGGCTATATAAACATAGTTTTAAATAACTTGCAAATCATTTACATTGTATTCTCTATGTGCATTCTCCCATTTTCTCTGGAACAGGGCTGCACTTTTCATCAAAGCGTAACCTGTTTCTTTTTTTTTCACACCACCCGGCATTGTTTGGGTATTGGTCATTTAAGATAAAGTGGCCCAACTGTCTGAGTAGTCACCTTAATTATACACCACCAGTTCTCATGTCTGTGTTTTTGAAGTTGCATTTGTGATACTGACATTACAAAAAGAAAATTGTTCTCCATACCTAAGCGATCAGAATTGATCACAACTCTTTCCAACCATATGGAACAGTGGGTGTTTTGGTCAATTTAGTATCAGTATAACCTAGCATTTAACTATTATTTCAATATTTTATTTTGCAGTTTTAGAGGAGACTGGCAAAGTAGAAAAGAATAGTTATTATAATTTATTTATAAATATAGAAACATTGGCTTTGCAGCTTTAATCTCTGTAATTAAAGTTGATTCTCAGTTGGGGTTATTATTAAAAAACATAACCCTGATTAAGCTTTGTGAGAAAAAGTTGCCACTTAAAACTATAACATGGATGAAAAAAAGAAGCGATTCTAGGAATTTCATTTTAAAAGAAGCAGAATTAATGTGTAATAATTTCCCCAGATATACTGTCATATGACATTTCCTCATCTCTTGAAAACAATAAAGCAAAAAAAAATCTAAAGTTTGAGAATTTTTTTGAAAAAAACTAATAATTGGGGGGGGGGGTACAAAAAGATGAAGAATGGCTATAGAAAGTACTGTCCTTACTGTATCCTGGTTGGTAAAATGTTGAATTAAAGAGGACATGCTTTTTTTTTTTTACATAATTGTATCTTTTATTACACAAAGTGCTGACATGATGTGTATGTTGTCTGGCTGTGCATAATGTTGCATTGCTATAATTTTATGGTAGTGACTTTTTTGTTAACAGTCTTTTTAATACAGTTATCTCATGCTAACTGGCGCAATACATTTAATAATGTTTACCTTTTGAACAGCCCATATAAATAAGGTATATGTTTAAATAGATATGTTGCATGTCAAAAATATCATGCTCATACCATACTGTCACAACAGTGACATTTTTGCATTTTTCTGTTTTCTCTTCTGTTTTTCTGTGATTTTTCTATAATTATTTTGGTAATCGTAGTAACAAAAACAAACCATACTAATCATATAAACCCCTTGTTTGGTACAAATTATAAATCTGGCACCAAAAAAGACCTGTGCAACCTACGTACCATATTCGTCACCTTTGACTAGATCAGCCAGATCTTTACAAAGAACACCTGTCAAAAGATCCACATATGCTTGTTTTCTTTTTAAAGGTAAAAGCAAATAATGTTTTTATTGTTTTTAAACTGTCTTAATGGGCAAAATTAAAACACATCCTTTTCTTGTGTTAGACCTTGAACTCAGTGCAGATTCGGATATGCTTCCGGTAAACACTGGAAGTGGTGTACACCTATTGTCATCAACTCCTCAGCTCAAGGGGAATTTTAACTGGAATGAAGGATGTGGGGAGGAAGGAATTGTTTATCAGGTTTTTAACTTTTATCTGACTAAAGCCTTGAAAGCCAGTGATCATCCCACAAGCTTCAGAAGGAGTTACCGGAATCCACAAGAATAGCTAATGAAAGATTCCATCCAGAATCCCATCTATCCATAGTCGGGGGTTATTTATTGAATTGCAAAAGTTTAGGCTTTTATAATGGTTGTAATGGATAACATTCATGCCCTCTAGACAATTTGACCAAACAAGGAAATCCGGTAACTATAGTGTGATAATGGCTATGTTGCTGAAAAAACTGTCTTGCAAGCAAAGTTTGAGACTATTGGATAAAAAAAAAAAATCCAGTTCCTTCTGCATAAAAATACTAACACATACACAATACCTCTCTTTTTAGCTTTTGAAATGTTCACAGTGTTTATGCATTGTTTTAACACAGCAGATAACCTAGAAAAAATTAAATGCATATCATGAACCCTTCAATATTTGTTGTAGTTTAGTCTCCACTGAACAAAGTGAGGAAATCTTTGACAGCTGACGTGGCTTGTACAGCTTAAAATGCCTTTTATTTGCAGAAAATTTAAGAATTTGCTTTTTTATGATTTTGATCCTGATGATAATGCAACATTTATCTTTTTAGGTTGAAGTTTGTTAATGTTTGCATGTTCTTCTTTTACATGCTTTCAAAAAGGGACAGCCTCTTCTGGTTTATGGACCATTTGTTAGATTGTTACTCGTGGGGATACTTGGATTAACCCAAAAAAATCTGTCATATTGCATCACCAAAACCCAGAATCAGTGCAGCAGTTTAAGAAGGAAAAACATAGCTTTATTTTTTACTTTGTGATTTTGTGTTCTTTACTGTGTCTTTGTATTTAAAACTTGTATGCGTTGTCCTCCATCTTTCTTTATACTGTATATGTATCATCTTAAGCCTCTCTTTTAAAAGGAAATAGAACTTGATCTATGTTGAAGATGATTAGATTTTGAAGAGGCAGGACTAAAAAGCATCTAAGTTTTCAGCATCATAATGACCAAGCTGGCTGCAAACAGAAGACAGAGTTCCAAGGCCTCTCTTTAATCTTATCTCAGTCGATCCCCAGCTGTCACGTTGTTGCATTTTCTCTCTGCTTTCAGACAGTTTTGATAGACTTGGATGTGTGCTCCACTGTAAGTGAATCACTCTTGCTTTTTTTTCTTGTCTGTCTGAAACAAGATTTTCTAAACTCCACTTTACAACTGTAATTTTTTAGCAATGTTACTTCACTTTCTGCCAAAGACTTGCTGTTTTGGCAAATTAGCTAAATCATCTGACAAACAAGCCCGGTTGGCATTTCTGAAGTAGAGCTTCCCTATCAGCACAAAATGTAGTTGCAGCTGGGTAACAAACTGAGGATCTTCACATGGAAGATTCATTGAGTGAATCTCCCTGTGGGGCCCCTTGACTGTCAGCTACCCTACATATAGCCATGCATATCTGATCCCTTTGTTTAGAAGGACTATGCTTATAAAGCTGGTGTTCCATACATGTTAATTGACAACACAGAAGAGATCTTGGCTATGCAATCAGAGCTCCTCTTTCTTGCCGTCCCTTTGCTCCTCTGGTTTGTTTGTGTGCAACCTCGTCTATTACAACCCTCAAGGTACAAATTAGTGGTTATTACTCCGTTTGGAAAAACTCCCCCTTTTCCACTCCTTCGTCCAAATGCAAAGTAAAGCCTTATGAAATTATGTCTTTTCTTGAGTTTTATTGTGTTTCATCACAATAGCTGGCGGATGACGACACGCTCATCCCTGTGGTGTGATGCGTTCCAGAGGGAGGGAGTGCGTGAGGAGGGGGAGGTGTATGTCTTCTCTTGTCTCATTGCCTGTGGTCATAGGCTCCTGTGAAATAGGGGACCCTTTGTGTGTGACAGTCAGGCAGGCAGTGACATTTAACAGAGGCAGCCAGTTAGAACTGATGGCATGCTCACACACCGATTGTAGCTTTGTGCTTCCCCTCAGCGACAGGAAGGATTCAGCTTGCTTGAAGCTTCAGTGTCTATACACGTGTAGCCCATGGGAGGAAAGATAAAACAATGGACGTGTTAAAAATAGGTGCTATTTTTTCTTTTTGGAAACATGGCACAAGAAGTGTTTTTCCTTCTTTTTCCATGTGAACCTATTGGACAAGAATAGAGATCCTACCCTCTGGATTATGCTGAGTTTGATATTTTTGTATTTGACAGGAAGATCTGTCCATGTTTAGTCTAGTTTGAAATATTTGGGGGGTTTAGGCAGAATGCATAAGCAACATCTCTGTTTATCTGGGATGATAAAATTGACCCTTCTCTCAACCCTCAAGCTTTTGCTCTTTCTTTTAGCCTTTTAACGATTGCAGCTAGCTTCCTTTCTCCCTTTCTGCTCTCTTGTTTTCTTCCTCCATCCTTTGGCCTACTCAGCTAGTAAAAGCGTGAGGAGGGAGTGGTAGGCCTGGGTTCCTCTGGATATATTTAGCAATGAACAGATGCAGCGCACTGGAGCGGAACATACCGCCTCTGCTTGCCTTGGTGTGTGCGTTTGTGTGTTTATGCGTCTCTTCATCTGTGACTCTTCCTTCAAACTAGTACTCCCATCATGCACTGCTGACTCTGACTCAGCAGCACAATATTGGAGAACTGGGTCAGAACTGGACTACACATGCTGCCTCACATAAACAATCCCTACATTTCTGCATGGTCTTCTGTCTGAAGCAGCAGGTCTGCCCAAGGCCAGATCTCTTTTATAAAAACACTCTTTGTAGCATCACATAATCAAAATAGTGCTAAATAGTTTGAAATAAAAGGTCCTGGAAAAATCAATGTACAGGAAATTAATCGTTTGTTTTGACCACATTAATGAATAGTATAAGGAACTTGCCATTATACGTAGAGTTTCTTAAATGTGAGGGTGTTCTTCTTTTATATCAGTATTTTTAGTTATAAAGCAGGCGAAGCAAGATCTTTCTAGAAAATAATTGTATAAAAATACAGTCTCACTCATACTTTTTGACCCACTGCAAAAACATAACCTTCTGCCGGTTTTGGACATATTTCTTCATATTTGGCTGAATTTAGGACATTGTTGAGCTAAATGTCTTTGAGCAGTGTGTTTGTAGTACACTTCTGATTCTATTGCACAGATGCGAGGAAACTATGTCCCCTGTCATGTTTGTAAATCAAAAATTTTTAGGCTTTGTTAGAAAAATACAGACTTTCATATAAAACCTACCAATGCTTTTCTCTGCTGCAGGGTTCTTATATGACGATGCACTGAGGTATTTATCTGTGCTTTGGATTTTAACAATGTGTAAACCATTCTTGTATTTTCTGAGTTACTGATGGGTTTCTATGCTGAACCCTCTGAGCCATGGGCCTATATAAGGCTCTGCTCGAAAATTGATCCATAATGGAATGAGTATATCACAACTACAATGTTTATTTTAATACTTTTGGAATCATAGTAAAGGGAACACTTCCTTGATTTGTTAAGATGTGTAAATATCAGTACATGTGTTTCTGGTGAAGAATAAATTAAAATGGCACATTGGCTCGCTTAGAAAAAAAAACCTTTCTGGATGAATATGAATACCCCTTTGGAATGATACAACTGTAGCTCTGTCTAAAAAACATAGTAACATTATCTCTGCAAAGACCAACTCTGATAAAGTGAAGCAGAACAAGAGAGTTTTTAGTATAGATAGTGTCACTTTGTCACAGTTTGGCGCTATCTGTTTTCATTGGCCCCCAATTGGGGGACCCAAAGTTTTAGGAGGTTGATTGTTGTCTGTATTTTTTTCCTGACCATCACTGATCCCTCTCTACTTTGACCTCTCAAGCAGGGAAAGATGTATCAAGTTGGTATACTTGGTGTGCAAAAAGTAATAGAAAAGACTTAGGCCCTGATTTACTAAGATTCTAAATTGCGAGCGCAAAATAAAATGCCCCGCAAAAAATTTGCGCCTCCTGTGTTTCCATGATTTGCGGGTGATTTACTAAGATTGTTTGTGTTATTAATAACTTGCGCAAAAGCCCTATTTAAATGAGGATTTAGCGTGCACAATTGTAGAAAGAGAGCAAGAAAGGCGCAAACGGAAAATAGAAATATAGCAAAGACATCTTAATGTGACCAGAAGGACTGCAATGGGAGCGTATTTGCCAAAAAGTATAGATAGATGAAGAAGGAAAAAAAAGGTCATTCTAAAACCTCTGCGAATAAGACAGGTAGGGTTCCGCCAGAGGAGATACCTCTGACTAATAGAGCAGCAGGCGCAGCGCACTTTCTGCGAGGAGCAGATAACCTAACTGGAAACCCGGGGCGTGACACACAAGAGCCGGTTGTAGGTATGTGCACAAATTGAAACATGTTCTGTTAACGACATCATAGTTGTTAATGATGTAACGAATATAAAGGCGCCTCCTTTTGACAACGCTTGTTTAAACAAGAGTTGTTATTTTTATATACGAGCAAATGATCTGTTTTTATGTAAAGATTTTGTTCCAGAAGTTCGGTCATTGCCACCCACCGCTCATGAGAAAATATTGTGAATCAGACTGATGCACATCTGCAATTCTGCAACTTTTAGCTGTTGTCTCTCATCCAGCTGCAGCCGTTTGTGCGCATCTGAGGCAGTTGTTAAACATAAATAAGTATAGGTGCAAAAACAGCCAGCGCAATCAGTTCCATGTTTAGTAAATCACATTGCGTGTGCAAAGTTGATTTATTTTCATCCTTTCCTCCCAGTATTTTGCGCGTTCTGACAGAAACGCCCAGATTGCATGTTCATTCAAGGCAAAAGCGCAAAATACATTGCGGCGCTATTTTGACGGTTTTGCGGGCACATTCCTATTTGCAGCAGATTAATAAATCAGCTGCAGCATGTTTTTGCGCCCGTTATCAAGTTTGCATGTGTTTTAAGGGGCGTAAACCTTTGATAAATCAGGGCCTTAGTCTGAAATGAAGATGGTGGTACAAAAGTTGCCACAAGCCCTAATTTTTATGACCACATATTATTATTTGAATATTTTTGTTAATAGCAAATCCCCATCAGTAATTGGACAAAATTACTTTTGTAATGGCCCTGATGGTTTAATTCAAATTCTTTAAAATGTGGTATAAAGTGAGTATAGACTGGGTTTAGATCACTCAAAGCTTTGCTGAAAAAGGACTTACTGCTCATTTCAGTCGTTTAATAAAGAAGAAAAAATATTTATCTTACTTAAAAAGGAATCTCTTGTATTTTTTTTTAAAAATTTGTGTTGATAAAGATTTGGTATTTGCAAACACAAATGAACTAAAATAGGAGAATCAATACATATATAAACAAATACAAATATAATACAAACATATAAATAAAAGGGCAGGAACCAATAGTCAAGGTGTCATAAGTTCTCCTTCAAGAGAATGAAGCAATAAAGTTTTATTTTATTAATTTTTTTAATTAATGTGAATTACTCATGAAAGAAATAACTTTTGCAAAGTAATAGTGATAACAAAATGACGGCTGAACTCAAAGTGTTATTTGTGCTGCTTTCTGGTTTCTCGGTTTACCCTGGTTCCTGAGAGAGGACTTACAGTGAGCTCATTAAAGGAGCTCTGGGTGTGGTGGTTATGGAAGTAATTATAGGAGGACACAGCAGATGACTGGTCCAGAGCTTTATGGTGGACCAATCTTGATTGTTGTGTTCTCTTCTCCACCCCTGCCACTGTGATTGCAGGGCTCATGGTTGGGAGCAATGAGACGGCGGCTGCTAGTGGTGAAAATCTGCACAAGACTGCTTTTATATCTATGAATCTGTGTGTATGTGTGTACCAAAGGGAAATAGATTATATTTACAACCGAAATAAAAGCAAAACATCTGATTCCCATGTTTAATATAATTATTCTCATATCCTCTGTATCATTTGTCAGAAACTCTTTCAGTCTGTGTAATAGCTGGAGATTGTAGCTACTTTATCACACCAAAAGGGCCAATTGAAGCATCACAGTGAGACCAGGAATATGTGATTAGATTTGTGTCTTCCATATAATGATGCTCACCTCGGCCAGACAGGCCCTCCTTATGTTACTGGATAATGCAGAGTTAAATGCTCTCATCTGTAACTGGAGAGTCAAGTGTTGACTGACGGGATGTCCTGAGACCCACAGGAAGCCGCTGAAACAATGGCATTTACTGTTTAAGAACCAGCATTTCCAGTTCCTGCTCTGTGTCCATTATTTAGAATCAGCTTGAGGAAATACAATATTTTTTGTACTCTAGAGGAAATGCCATTTCTTTGTCCTCCGTTTGAGCTCTTATCAGTCTGAAATGGCTTGAGATCATCATAGAAACTAATTACAAGGTTTTTATATATAT
>JAOXYM010000014.1:9394625-9406567 GCA_028567055.1 Leptatherina wallacei | reverse complement strand
CTACACTGCCTCCCGATGTGCCTATCGGGGGTATGAATGCTTACACCAAGCACCGAGTATGTTCCAATATAGGTGCTCTATGAATGTGTTGTGTGAATAGGTGAACGAGATATGTGGTGTCTAAGTGCTTTGAGTAGTCACTTGACTAGAAAAGTGCTATACAAGTAGAGTCCATTTACCATATACGTAATGCTTTTTATGTTGAACTACTGTATTAGTGGCATTGTTGTATTCACACCAACAACCTTTCTGCTTTCTACATGACATGCACATAAATATAGGGTTTGGGGTCATCCGTGCTGGATGGTTGAAAAGTGAATGCATTAATGTGGCCAAGCTGTAACTTCAAAAAGGACACATTCATTGCCCAAGTTAATGGAAAATAATTCATAACCATTATCACCATCTCTGTAAGATTGCTCACTAGATTTGAGGTGAAAGGTGCACTGTTACTTATAGTACATCAATATGATGAACAACAAATATATTTACCGTGTATTTTGTACAGAATCACTTCCACGATTCATTCACGTGAGAAAAGTAAACACCACACTGCAACTTTAGTTACAGGGCGGTTCAGGGCATGGCTGAGATGTGATGCTCATGTTGCTGACATTGATGCTAACCTTTCTTAATCTGTTGGGAACCAACATCTAATTCATGAAATTCTACATGTCACACAGCATTGGGGGGAGGAATGTAATAAAATGTGAGAGCCTACATTGTTTAAGCTAACCAGTGTCAACTTCTTTAGCCTATGGTATGGGGGGGAGCGGGAACTACAGTCCCTGAGGTTAAAAAAAAAAAAACACACAAAACAGCCAGAAACCCAAATTGCATCACATCCCAAAATTGCCACTTAAAAAAACACACTTATTTGGAACAACCCAGATTTCAAAGCCAATAAGAATCCTCTCAATTTCTCCATGTGAATAGAAAAGGGAATCACACATTTACAACACCTTTTTTTTTTTTTTTTTTTTACAATAATAACTACATTTAATTTTCCCAAATGGTCCAGAATCATGGCATCAGTAGTAAACTGTTCTTACAGGCCCAAATCTGTAAAAAAAAAAATCTTCATGACAAAAAATGCCAACACACAGCTCATTCAATATAAGGTACTTCACAGTTTTACCTCACTGGACAGAATCTAAATAAAATGGGATTTACTGTGGAGACATGTTTTACACATTGAACAAAATAGTTCAGACACCTATCTTCAGCCCATCTGGTTTTGCACCCAATGAAACATTTTGGGGAAGCTGTCACTAAATTATCTTCTTTTATGGGATGTCAATGTCTGCATCTCTTATTTTAGCTGACATACTGTATCTGCAAAAGGTTTAGACAAAACCAGCAATAAATTACAACTAGCTATCGACAATCAAGCTGTCTCTGCCTAACAATAATCACATCTGCACCAGCTCTATAGATCATCTATTGAAGCAACGGAAGGCTAGGGTGTGCAAAGTTAATTAACAAGCTAAGTTAATCAGCTCATGATTTCACATGAGTCAGGTTTTAATTCACCAACAATTTTATGTAAATCAACAGAATTTTTGTTTAAGGATTTTTTTTCCTTTCTACTGTTTCCAGACATCTATTCTTGTTTACATCTTCTAAATGCCACCAAATAGTCGGGAAACTTCTAGTAAAATGGATCCTACAAGCCTCAGCAAGAAAGCAGTTATGTCAAACTATTTCATTAAATCATTACAGCCCGCTGGCCTTATTCTAAAGAACAATGAAAAGCAAACGTGATATTTTAATGTCATATCTGGGCAGGATCTACTTGGCCTAACACCCTTTTTCTGTGGGCATAAAATTTGGGCCAACATCTCTCATTGCACCATAATCCTTTCTGTCATCACTGCTATATGCATGTGTGTGTGTCTTCTAGTCACTTGAAGTCTGTGTGTTTTCCACTTTGTATACTAAGAGCAACCTGCCTCTCTTTTAACACCTAATCTGTGCCAGCTGCAGCTTGGGAGGCAGAAAAGTTAGGCTCACAGGATTAATGCTCATCTCAGTATACACTTACAGTTGACGCATGACGAGACACACGCACATGCAGACTGTTGGCAAGTTTGAGTTTTTTTTTTCTTCTCCGGTTACACCGAGGGTTGGCTGGAGTTGTCTTTGATGTTGTTTGCATTTTGCTTCGAGGCTGTTTTAATGTAAATACAGAGTAAAAACACTAGTTTAATGTTTCCAATGTTACTATGCTCATCTTATTATGTAATACATATTTTGCCTACAGTAATTACTCAAATACTAGCTGCAGAGTATTAACTTTAAAGTATTCTCCCAAGGAGCCTCTGTAATTTAAGGATTTTTCTTGCTGTCGTCAGAATGTATGTACACCTGCTAGTGTGGTCCGCATCTGAAAGTCAACTTGGTAGGCGGTTGTTTAAATCTGTGATCTAATCAATTATCACAGATAAAAACAGCTTAAACAGATACTTATTTTGGTAGCAAAAAAAAAAGGATAAAATTGATTTCTTATTTTTTTAGAATCATAATAAAAGGTCCATTTAACGTCTAATGACTTTTGAATCCTTTTGATAAAAAATTTTCTTTTCAAAAGTGGATTAAAAAGAATATAAAGATAAATCATTTACAGCTGCAAAATTGTACCTTAAAATTGCACATGCAACAGTTGTCTTCTCTTTTCAGTCAGAAGCTAGCAGCCGGAATCTTTAAGTAAACCCACATGAGATGAAGAGCCTCATCTTTGAAGCCACATTCAAAAGAATTAGTTTTCTTTTTTTTAACCACTTGTCTTTCATATTAACCACTGGGGGGCAGCATCATATAATGACCACACACGGCTCATCTCAATCACCGGTTGGCTCTCGGTTGCCATGGATACAGGTCTGTGAAGCAGACGTCTTGGTCATGAAGCATGGAGACACAGAGGGCAGTGTTGAGCTGGAGAACGGCAGATGAATCCCAATCAGCAGCTGAACAGAGCTTCACACACTCTCAGCTTCACACACTGATGTGGACTCTTCCTAAAATGAATGTCAGTTCTGTTTAAGCTGTTGGCTAGTTTTACCAGTTTTACATGCCACACACACATACACCACAGTCACTGATTGGCTGTCTGGTATTCCGCTGTGAATGGTTACCGGATGGTTGATTTCCACAGGCATGATTGACAGGCAGTAGCGATGACTTGTAGTGAAGACAGCTGTTATGTTTTACTATAGACTGCAGCTGCTTGGCACGATCTTCTGCTGATGTTTTAGGCAGCCATATGTTTCCCTCTCTTGCTATCTGGGCAGCATGATTTTGAATCCTCTCAAAAAGCCATTTTTGTACATCCTGCTACGAGCTGTTATGAAAGCCCCTCCAATTAAAATCACATCTCTCAAGACAAAGACGCATTTTCTGTAAGTCCATCCGTGTTTTCATTCTTTCAGAGAAAATGTGTGAATCCTAATATCTTCAGACGCTTGAGTGCTCTCACCACTACCCTTCCACCCCCTCTCCTAAAATGAGACAGGGATGCATAACTAGATTTAAGGTTATGTAATGCTGACTGGAGGCATAGAGGATGTGTATAATCCACTCTTATTTGGGTTAAATCCATCTCTCTCAGCCGGTCTATCTGTGAGAGGACAGGAGTCTGAATTCCTCACACATTTCTCTTCTTCCTCAACAGGCTTGAAAAACACCAATCTCTGCCACACAGTCGTTCACTGGCCGGCACCACATACATCTTAGTTCCCAAGAATTATCTCTGAAAGCACTTGCATCTCTGGTGTCTCAGATTTCCACTGATGGAGGGATTTCAGTGTTATTAGAATCAGAAATATCCTCTTTAAGCTCTGAAAGGAACCATCTTATCATCTGAAGACAGCCTTGTCACTGCTTGTCTTTAGTGACAGAATGACATGATGTTAGAAGTGCAAAATAACTTTTTGACATGCAGGGTAATTAGTGCTTGATAAGGATGAATTGAACACAAGACTATAACCCATGAAGGTTTGCTTCCCATGTGTGACCCTTATTGTAACACTTCTTTTTTCCTCCCTGTCTGGTTAACTTTAGGCAGCTCCTTGCTCAGCTTTAGGAAAACATCATGTTTGGGTTTAATATTTTTCCTTTGTTGAGCATAATGTTACACAGCACACTTCAAGTTTCTGGGTTATCATTGTAAGGTTTTACATATTAAGACATTAAAAAAAAAAAAAGCAGGTTCTTAGCAGATCTTAAGCGAAACAAACCCAAATCCCCACCCCTCTTTCACTGCTCTTGACAGTCGTTATGAGGTGTTTGTGCTGATTTGCTGTGTTTGGTTTTCACCAAACATGGCACTGTGCATTGAGGCCAAACATCTCCACTTCGGTCTCATCTGTCCAAAGGACATTGTTCCATTGCTTGCTGCTTTGTAAACCTAAGTCCTGCCGTCCTGTTCTTTCTACGGAGAAAAGACCTGGCATGCCTTCAGTGTGTTGCTATTTGTTTTGCCATAGAATTTCGTATTTAATGTGCTAATTGAGGCATGTAAAGTTTTTTTTGTTCTTTTTTCTTCACTTTCTCAGAGCATTGTACGAGGATGTCCACTCCTATATGGATGGCAAACAAAGTAAATGTTTTATATTGATGAATAGAATAACTCGCTGTGGAATAATGGATGGCAAATTGTTTGGAAATGACCTAATAACGCTTATAACAATTACCAGATCATTACTGCTGTCTTTCTTCCTTGGCACACCTGAATGCTCCAGATCAGCAAACTGCCAAAACACTTGCTTTAAAAGTGGTACTCACGTTTATTGATGATCAGTTATTTAAGTGCATTTGATTATCAACACCTGGCTGCTGCTTACCAATGAATTCCAATGGAAGCAGTGAGGCTGTGAGGATTTGCTCCGTTTTTTTTTTTGTACATGACTCTATATTGCTGTGATGGACTGGCGACCTGTCCAGGGTGTACCCTGCCTCTCGCCTGATAATTGCTGGGATAGGCTCCAGCCCATCCGCGACCCTGCATGGATTAAGCGGTACAGAAAATGGATGGATGGATGGATGGACTCTATATTGGAAAAGACAGAAAGCTTGGTATTAGTCACCATCTGCATGAGATTGACCAGTACATTTTGAATAGCTATTCTTTGCTCTAATTGTACACAGTACAGGCACTTCTGTTCAAAACACACAAACAATTGAACACTTGACTGTGTTTATTGTTGATCTGTGGAACAGGGTAGCACTGTTGTAAGCTGAGATAATATCTATAGTTTTCTTAGCTGGTTGCCCCCCCCCCCCCTTTTTATAAGTTTTCTTTTGTGTTTGGTTGCATGCTGCTTGGAAATCACTTTAAATAGGTCAAGGGGGGAAAAAACGAAAAAAAATTTTTTTTATTCCAGTCACAAGTTCTTTTATACTTCTGTGAAGCTTATTAGTATAGTACAATGAAAAATTAAAGTAGGATATTTAGGGGGTTATTTAATTATTTAACTTTAAATGAAAATGTGTTCAATTATGCACTACATCTAAAGTACCTTAACAAAAACTTTCTGTTAGTTTTTTAACATTTGAGGTTAAAAATCCAGTGAAAGATAAAGTAACAAATTACACACACTCCACACACACTAGTGTAATCTCTGATCCACACAGCTTCAATCCTCATAAATATTAAATATTTGATGACTTTCTCATTGATAGTGCATGACACCTGGGCAGACCACCCCCCAGCTAACTGTAGGTACTTCCGGGAGGGATTCAATCCTAACAAGAGTCCCTATCTAAGGGAATGAATCTGAGCCAGCAGAGCTGACAAGACCATGAGCGCAAACACTAATGTATGCGTAACATATTTTATTTTTGATGAGATGTGGTTTGTATAAATCAACAAGGAGCTGCAGAGGGTGCACCAATTGGAGGAATGTTTATTCATGTTAAATGAGTGTGTACGTGTGCGCATGCATGCGTGAGAGAGAATGTGTACTGTTGTATCTGTTTTTCCTTTTACAATCTGACTTCTGCTTGCCTAGCAAGGACTGTAATGATGGTCGTCAGCACTGGCTGGTTGCTAGGTAACAATTACCTGACTGTGCTTTGCTTGCACTGAATTACACAGTGGGCTGTGTGGATGTGTGTTGGTGTGTAGAGGAACGGAAAAATACAGCAAACTAGAAAACCAACCACTGTCTCCACTTCAGCAAAGAAAATACCACAAACCAAAAGGAGATTTGTGGCTATAATAATATTAGCTTAGCTGTATTTGCACATGAAACCCTTTGGCTGAATCCACTTTCTATATCTTTTACTGTTTGCACTGTAATCTTATTCATTGTGATCCCATCATTTCAACAAATAAATTAGCTGGCTTAAGCCAGTTGTCATGTGTTTTGTTTTCTCAGTAATATTTTAATGACTTAGTTTTCAGACTGTTGGTTCATATCATTAGTCTCGCTTCAGTTTTTCCATCAATGGTGGGCAGGCGTGGATGTGAGGCTGGTAGATCATGATGTCCTCATGGTCCATACCTGATGCCAGATGACCAATAATCTTCTGCTTTGAGAGAAAATTTCACCCTTTCAGCTACAGCAGTGTTTCTGAGCTGTTTAAAGTTTCTACGCTTTTTCCCCCCTTTTTAAAAAGAAACTTTGTCCGAGTTTCTGAGTTGCACTTAGTCTTAGGCTGGAAGCACTTCCTGCTTCCTTCATGGCTCGTGTTTTAAGCTTTCTTTTAACAAATCTTTAGTTCATCAGATAACTATTTGAACGTACTCTGGAAAATATGGTTATTTACTGTCTTGTCAAGGCTGTAATAAGGTGTTATGATTTAGAAGTAAACTCCAACCTTTCAGAAGCACAGAGCCAGGCTAGACTCCTCTGTTATGAGGCCGGCAGGAGGCCATGGCACCTCCTCTTAGAACTGCTTGCCAGCACTTCCAGACATGGATGATATATTTGGAGATCATTAAATGGTCATAAATGAGACCCTGGCGTGAGAGCGAGCTCTGACCATCTGGCCCTATTGCGAGCGTCGGAGCTCTGATCAAACTCAGCCAGCAGCATCCGCAGGCCTGATTGGATGGTTGCTGAGTGTGCCTGAGAATTCCAGCCAATCAGAGATCAATTAATCAATTACCAAAACCTGGCCCAGTCTCTACTTCTCACATTAAATGATGCATCCTTTTAGATGCTGCGTCTTTCTTTGCATTATAAACTGTTGACATGGCATCTTTTAAGTGAATTGCTCGTCTTATATCTAATGAAACAGACTGAGCAGTGGCACTTTTTCTGTCTCTCTTTATAAATGTAGTTGTTTTCTAAGAAGTTTTTTTGAAAATAAAAATATCTGAAGTTTTTTGTTGTTTTTAAAAATGCAACCAGAAATACAAATTGTAATGAGAGCAATTTGATTTTTTTTTTTGTATTTTCTAACTTTATCAAATGTATTTACAAGTGCAATCCCCCAAACAAAATTATTTATTTGTTTTCCAAGTCAAAGCGGCCTTTTTCAGTAAGTAGAAATGCTTATATTCTGTTGATTAAATAACCATTTTCTTTTCCCTTTTCTGTTCTTTTTCCTTTTTGTTTTACACGTTTCGTTGCTTAAGCTGTTTTTGTGTTTCTTCATTTTCCAGGTCACAAACTCAATAAGGACCTGAAGCACTTCTTGAGCTTAAGGTTTCAAAAGTCATCGCCAGACCATGAGTTGCAGAAGACCATTCGAGCCAACCTATATCGTCATGCTGTGCCTTGTGAGTGAGAATATCATTATGTATGATAATGTGACTACATAAGCTAATATAAAGTTATATGGCTTGGGAATGGTGTCTTGAGCCAAACTTTAATATCATTTCATTCTCTTTACCCTGTTGACCCACTTTGTATGGCCTCTTTCTTGCTTAGTTTCATCTCATTTTTATGTCATTTTTCCCTTTCACTCACCCATATCTTATCCCGGCATGCTTTCTTTCCCTTTTATCATTTAAAGTCCGCAGTGGCTCTTTTTCTGATAAACAAAATGGGGAAATGTGCATTTTCCAAATACTCACTCTGTAGTTTATGTTCCTGGCCATTAATACCACTCTCATCTTGACCATGTTGGAGCAACATTTTTGCAGCTGTCTTCCATAGTTGTGAAATATATAAAAGTGGGAGCTGGGCCAAGCATGCAGCACCGTGCCAAACTCCACAGCTGGGCTCAGTTACGTCACAAACAGTTGGATCTGCGGCTTGTGAACCAGTCCAATTCTGCTCAGTTCGTTTTTTTGACTGTACTTGTTTGTGTTGCCAAAGCTATTCACTTGAATTGTTATAGCCACAAGGCTCAAAACTTCAAACGTTTCAACCACGCAGCGTTGCCAGTATTGAAGAATACATATTTTAAAGTATTTCTACAATTAAGATGCTCATAGTTGATATTTACACACATATACTGGCATGATCTAATCAGCCAAATAAAGTTATGTCTATTCTAAGCAAAAACCTTTTCTGTGGAATGGGATTTGCCTGTTGGTTTGCATGTGTTTGCATTGGACTGCACCTTAAGAAAGTGCAGCTTCCAAACAAATGCGTTTTTCCTCTCTTTTCTATTTTAGTGTAGGCTTTTTCACTCTCAATCTCTGTGCCTCTCTTGTGCTTAGCCATGTGACCGGTAAATCCGCCTCTCTGAGCCTCGCATGGTGCCCTGCTTGGGATTATGATGTTCTGATATATTGAAAAGAGATTCCTGCCTGATTATGTGATAAACATGTCAGGCTCTTGCAAAGGTCACAGTATGATGAAGAGGCTCTTGCGTGCAGAGGACAAACTGCAATGCTGACATACACATTAGACATAAAATAAAAATGCTACATTTATTTTCAAAGTGATGATATTTTAGGCGGTCTGAGCACACACCAGATTATTGAAGGGATTGAAAAAAAATTTGTTTCCCACTTTGAGAAATTTCTTGCTTATTTTCTGCGAAATACTGCACACATACACCACATTCTGTTGAAAACTCCTTAAATGAAATACTAAATAGGCTGAATATCTGAAATTATTCAGGTCTAAAATGTGGCGCAACTGCAGTCCAAGCAGTCGTAAACAATAAATTCTTGATATATTGTGCATCCTTAATATAAGTAGAAGTTTAGAAAAATCTATCAATATCACCTTTATTTGGGAAATCTATAACACATGGAAAATAACATGGAGAGAGTGTCTGTAACTATAGCTGTAAAATATTGTACAAAACAAAATAAATCTATCAATATAATAGATACGAAATTAAAAGTGCATTATATCATTAGCAATATATTACTGGGACATTTTTTGTATCATAGGTTTAGTCGGTTGGTTTATAAACCAGCTCAATAGCCACGTATTAGGTGCTACTTTAGACTCAATTAAACTATTCAAGTAGTCGGTAATGATAACAATACAATCCTTGATTAACTGAACATCCGCTTCTTTACTGACTTTAGTGGACAGCCATTGCTACCTTATTTGTATTAAGGGGAGGCCACTAGAGAAGCACTGATGAATGCTTTATTAAGACTGAAGTGAACAAGGCTATCAACAGCTACATAAAGTTAATGTAGGGCTGTAACCTTTTGGTCAGTGAGAAGTGCAGGAGCAACAATCTACTGCTCAGAGAGTCATTTATCAGACGATTGTACTGTAGCAGATTTTCTGAAAGGATCCTGTAGTTTTCAGACTAGGAGTGCTTTACTTTCTAAGGAGGTAATATGGATGGTTTGGTTTGTTAATTCTATTTTTTTTACTTTATTTATCCCAATTAGGCTCTGCATTTTACCCTTCTCCATCTCTGTTGGCAGACTGGAGACTTGAACCTGGGTCCTACAGTACCAAGAAAGTGTTAAAGTGTGAATGGTGGCAGACTTATGTGTTCGCAGTGACAATACTAAAACCAGTACTAGATTAGATCATTGTACAACCTTATTCTTCTATTCAGACAATTTTTTAGTATGACGTTGTAACAGACCTGACATGTTTCGGCTGTCACCTGCAGCCTTCCTCAGAACGTCCGCTGATGCGTTGTTGCTGTGTTATCAGCTGTTCCTCAGAGGCGGGGCAGTCTGAGCAAACCTGTCAAGTCCGCTGGGACGGCCACGTCTCCCGCCGAGTGATGGTCTCTGGAGCAGGGAATCCCAGGTGTGCGAGAGCATATACGCCTCCTCGTCCCAGTTCATGGTGTTGCTGGCCTGCTTCCTGATTTCTATCGCCTCCTTGATCCAACGTTTGAATTTGTTCTCCTCCGATCCAATAATCCTCATGCCATCCCAATCCATGATGTGGTTGCTCCTCCTGCAGTGATCTGATATGGCTGATTTTAAGTTCTTCTGTTCTGCCTTTTCTTTTTGTGTTCTTGTGAGTCGTCCAGCTGTTTCCTCCTCACATTCCTTTTGATGTTACCTTTTCCTTATGTTGAAGGTCCTCCCTGTCTCTCTTATGTATGTTTTGTTGGAGGATCTGTAAGGTATTTGGTATATTGCGTAGCAAAGAACAAGATCATAGAATTTAAGATAAGAAGACAAAATGAAAACTTTTGAGCTATAGATAAGATCATGTTGACCATGTTAACCTACTAAGTTTATTTGTGGGCTAACGTTTGTATAAATAGCCCCTAAAAAGAAAAAGTTCACCTTGAGCTTTTTCAACTGTTATGGAAGTCTGAAGCAGTATGTCTGTTTAGGCTGAATGAAAAACATTCAAGATGAAGGCACAGATCTGGATCCCTTTCAAAAGTTTTTCACTTCTGATTTGGGCCATGTCTCATCTGTAGTAAATCATCCTTATTCTTTTTTAAAAATAATTCATGTTTGAGAGCATTTTCACAAAGAAGTTGTGCAATAACGCTGCCGAAAGGAAAAAAAAAATCTTTTCAATTGCTCGTTTTTACTTGGTTGTACTGTTCAAATAGTTCTGTTGATTAGTTTATGCTTTCAAATAGCAAACAGATATAGAGTGATGACAGCATCAAAAGTTAGAACAGTGTTTCACCAGGCCAGCTGTAGCACACACAAGGATTCAGATACCGTACAGACAGAGCAGCAAAGCACAATGAAGCCGTCAACTTTTCAATGGACAAAATGAAAAGGGCTTGAGACTACTGGCTTACCGCCTGTGTCAGCAGCAGGAAAAAGAAATGGCAACGAGGAAATCCTTTCTCTCAGTTTATAAACTGGACTCTAAGTTTTATATTCTCTATAATCCATGCTCTCTGGTTTGATAACCATGCGTATACGTTGATTTGAAATCTATGTGTATGAGTTTATAATCAGATCCCTCATTTTGTAAATTGTGTGTACGGCTTTGTGATCCAGGCATATGAATATGCATTCATTGTTATTCAGTGGAAAAAAAGTCCTTTTGTAAATCTATGTGCATATTATGCAAACTCATGCACACAGTTTGAATGGATTACAAATGGCATATGCAACAATTGTAAAACCAGGAACACAGTTTTTAACCGTGAAGAATGAGATTTGGAGGGGGGGGGGGTATCCTGGGAGGCATAAATGTGTTTTTTCTGTCCAGATGAACGTTGGAAATCAACAGATTGACACACTCATTGCAAAAGATGAGCCTGTCTGCCATCCCTGCAGCTGCACCCTAATAACTGATGTGCCATAACTAACAAAAAACAAAAAAAACAAAGAAATATCATTCAAATGAGGTGAATTTTTTCCACAGTGCTATTCCCTCTGAAGGATTATGAATTGAGCATCAATTGTGCATGAAGAATGAACAGTGTAATGTATGGAGCAGTTGGCCCTGTGATGGATGGGTGACCTGTCCAGGAAGTATCCTGTCTCCTGCCTGATAGTAGCTGGAACAGGCTCGAACCCTTGACCCTGAATTAGAGTAAGCAGCTATAGAAAAGGAATGACGGATGGATGGATGGATGGATGGATGGATGGATGGATGGATGGATGGATGGATGGATGGATGGATGGATGGATG
>JAOXYM010000014.1:9371656-9394525 GCA_028567055.1 Leptatherina wallacei | reverse complement strand
ATGTATATATATATATATACGTATATATATATATATATATGTATATATATATATGTATATATATATATATGTATATATATATATATATGTATATATATATGTATATATATATATATATATATATATATGTATATATATATATATATGTGTGTGTGTGTGTGTATATATATATATATATATATGTGTGTATGTATATGTGTGTGTGTGCTTGTATGTTGTATTAATTTAGAAAAATTGATTAAATTACAACACAGTGCTGGTCAGTCTGAGATGCTCTTTGCCCATCCTGTCTCTCTTTACCTCTTTTATTCTGTCCTTCTTTCCCTTTCTTAGTGACCTACAATTGCTCTCACCTCCTTTTTGTTCTCACGCACAAATGCAAATATTTTCCAAGCATGACCAGGCAGAATGACAAAGGCAGTCAAATAAAAGCCACACTTCTCAGCCTTGTGTTTTCTTTGTCTCTGGGTCTCCTCCCCCTCTCCTAAGTTCATGTGTTGTTCCCTCGCTCAGTGCCTGACTTGAACAGGTGCCTTTCCCTCCAACACTGGTTGAGGTTTTTTTTTTTTTCTCGTGGACATGTGTTCATCTGATTGTGTGTTTATAGGAAGAGCACCCACCCACCCCTCCTTCCTTGCCCTGTTGCTACAGATGGCCATTGTTATCATGTGCAGCAAATGTCACAATTGATAGAGAAGTCGCTCTCTCGTGGGATTCATTTCCCTCTCACATCTACAGCTGCTGCTTGCGGATGAGGGTTATCTCTGTGTTATCCCAGCGTTTGAGCCACAGAGTGAACCAGTCCTCCCTCCCCCACCTGATTTCTCCCTCCCTCCCTCCCTCCCTCCCTTCCCTCCTCCCTCTGTCGCTCTCCTCTCGTCTTCACTTCAAATCCTCCACTGAGTGTCAGCGTCCCTGTGGCTCGACGGTGGCTGTTGCCGTCCTCCGTATCTCTCTGTCACACTCTAGCTGCTCCCACCGTCTCCCTGCCTCTGCTGCTCTCGCCCTCCATCTCTTTCTCTCTCTCGCTCTCTCTCTTCCTCCCTCCCCTCCTTGCTGTCTTTTACTCCCTCGCTTCCTTGTTTTCCACTCCATTGCCGATCTCGGGGAAGTCATTGTGGGAGACAAATTTCTCTGTTTGCCGCTCGCACAAAGAAAGGGATTACTGCTTGATTTGCTGGCTCCGGGCTCGCTCTTCATCCAGGCAAGTGGCAGCTCCTTATTCTCTTCTTTTTTGCTCCTTCTTCTCTTTTACGCTCTCCATCATCAGCCATCCAAAGCCTGTGATGTATGCATGGCAGTGTGTGTGTGTGTGTGTGTGTGTGTGGTTGATTATGTGTATATAGGCTAAGGCAATAAAGGAAGGTGGGGGTAGGGGTGGGAATTATGTGAGGGAAGAGGGGGGCAGGCACACTTGGAGCAGGCACGTCCAACCCAGAGGGACAGATGGCCAGTAGCCCTGGTGCTTTTTCCTCTTTGCTTTTCTGATTCACCCTGCAGGCTTTCTATAAGGCCCACTGATACACAGACTTTCTTGTCAAAAAGCAAGATATGGCTGCTCTCCTTTAGCTAAACAAGGGAGGGGGTTATTTGTGTGTGAAGAACGGACAAGGTACAGGAAAGGAAAGATGAGGAGAGGGAAGAGGTGGAGGAGGGGGGGGGGGATAGCTGTAGAGGCAGAGCAGGTTTTTAAGAGGAGGGGAGGATAGGAGAGAATAGGGAAAGAAATGAAGGGCTGAGAAGGAACAGAGAGTTGGAGGGGTGGGGGGGTCATCAGCCTTGAATGCACTGAGGTCAGGTCCAGATGCTGCTCAAACAAAAGGGCTTCTCTGGGGGAACGGCAGGGGGAAGCGTGGCACTCGCCATTGTGTGTGTCGCTGCATTGCAGGGTGCTGCCGGGGAGCCTCATGCTAATGATGGCCATTCATTCTTGTAACGGATGAGTGGGCCCCAGCCTCTGTTTGCCTGCTTTTCACATACGCACTGTTCATATTTTGCTCATGTGACCAAATATCCACCATGTTAACACACAGTTCTCTCTGGACACAACGAAGGATGGAAAAGCAATTGCTTCTAAGCTTTTTGTGGAGGCTAGGCAAATATGGGGTTTTGCATTGTAATGATGTATGAAGGCAGGTGCAAACTCTCTCTGTGTGTACGTGTGTGTTTACAAGGACTGTGCGTGTGTACAGTCCATGTTTTATGCATATCTTGGTGTTTCTTGTGCAATTTTAAACTTTATTTTACGGATTTAACTCCAAACAACAATAATTTGTCATCTGTTATTAATCACAATCCGCATAAAGTCCAAAAATACTGAAAAACATCCTTTGCCTTTCATCATCAGGGAGAATGGTAAATGGGTTGGAAGGTAGTAATGGAGGCTGTGGTCTCTGATGTTTTTGTTATTGCCAGTCTCCTCCAGGCCCGTTTCAAAGACATCTAACGGTAAATAATCCAAATGATACCCTAAAAACACCTGGAGTTTAGGACAAACTGTCCACTTAGTCTGGTTTTGCTAAATTGACTAAATCTATTTTGATAACAACCCACCGTGATCATGAATTTAAAGTGCAGCTCACAATAGTGTTGATGTAATTCCAAATCCTCATTCAAGTTTCCCTGCCAAGCTCCGTAGTACTTTGATCTTGTTAATACGTGAGCATTCTCAGGGATGTGAAGATTGTTGACAGGATCACCCCGGTTGCTCAGGTCAAGTTAAAGCGATCAGTCCGCACCCTCTGCATGCTCCGAACAGCCTGATACTCGAGCCAAAGAGGGAATCCTGTCTACCACATGGGATCAGGATAGTTGATTTAAGCAGGTGTTAGTTTTGCTCCTTGTTAGTTTTCACATAATAAGCTTGTTTAACTCGTTTTTCTTCTTGTCAACAAGTTGTGATAATGATAACCCTCTTCTCTGGGGTTGAGGAAATGAAGTATTCCAATTCATGGACTGCACAAAGATTCTTTCTTATGATCATAAAGACTGTGTAAGAGCGTCTTGTGATGCTTTGGATGAGAAGCTGCTATGGAGATCAGCTAGACTGCATTCTAGCCGGTCCTGATGCCCTCAAGCAGTGAGTGTGATGATGCCTCATTTGGTATGCTTTAACTTTTTTTTGTATTTGTTGAGTTTGATCTATTTACTCTGGGTGATAATGGGTTTTCTTTTTCGTCATAGGGCTTCATTCCTCCTTGAGAGCAGTTCACTAATTTATGTATTTAGGCTTTACACTTTGTTAGTGAATTAAATTTAATGGGTTTTTTTTAGTAGCCTAGTTGAATGTCAGAATACTGAGTGGTGTGTATACAGAATGGTGAATCATATTACTATCATTTTGTCTATGGAAGCTGACACTAAAAGAAAATAGCTCAACCTTTTTTTGGATATGTAAAGTATTTACATGACTTTCATGTCTGTATTAAACCTAAAGCTGGAGCTAGAAATGAAGAACCAACTCTAGTGGAGACTGTTAGCTAAATGACATGGTGTTTTTTTCCATTGGTAAAACTATGGTAAATTACACTTTTCTCCATTATTTTCTAAAAAAAAGAATAATGCAGGAAAAGTAGCTGAAAAATAACTCGACACAATTTAGAAATGGTGTCATCACATAGCTTGTGTATCAAAGCAGCTGCTATTTTAGGTCCAGCACCAATTAGACTTCAGTGTTATTCTTTTCTAACTTCCAACACTTCAACAGTGACCATAGAGTTAGAGTTGTGGCCTCCCTCTCAGGCCAGCTCCTGGGTTTTGTGGTCAGATTGCCTGGACAGTGGTCCATGCACGTTCTGGCACTTCCAGGTACAAGATTTCCTTTGGCGATCCGATAGCTTTTTAATCTCCCAAGGCCCTAATCGAGTCTTGGCTCTCTGGTCTTCATCTCATTGCAGGGCAGAAAATAAACAGTAATGCACCGAGCTGTTTCCATCAACTTGTATGCTCTAATAAGAAATTTTTGTCTGTTCTTATCTCCTGCACCTATCACTTCTACTATATGTCCCTCCCATCTTCCCGCCCTCTATATCCTACTGTAACCCAGCATTCATCAATAGGAAGGTGTTCTCAATCAAGAGACTTGCATGAAGCTGGTTGTTTATCACAAGACACCATGTGTTAGGTAATGTCAGAGTCTATATTTATGACTAAAGAAAGCAGGACAAGGGATGAAGAGAAAGAAGAGAGGCAGAGAGAAAGAGTGGGAGGGAGGCGGTGGGCGGGAGTATGCAGGGGGCTGTGGGGCTGCAGCCATTGGCCTCAGACAGGAACTGAAGTGTGAATAGCTCACATTGGCTTAGCCTCTAAGCTGGGCTGGACCTCTAATTTGCTCTGCTTGTGGATCTTTGAAGAAAAACGGCAGCTGCCTGCTAGCCGCCTGCCTGAATGAGCTTGCAAGCTGGGAGCTAGCACACGCTCACAGACAGCTGGATGATCCATGGATTCGTTGGATGGAGAAGGGAGAACAGAACTCAACCTGCGTGGATTTATCTTTTTGTATATTTCTGTGGAATAACGTGCAGAACGGAAAGGAGCAAAAGCAGTAGCAGCAGTGGCAGTGTAGAGGTAATACTGTGACATATACTTTTTCTCCTGGGAGTGATGCCCTGGCTTCCGGGATTAGATTGAAAGAGATGTGGGTGGGGACAATGGATGGATACACAGAGGCAGAAATACGGGCAGGTGGGGAATCTGTGGGAATCAGTGCCTATGCAGATTTGTGGGGGATATTGATAAGCTGTGATGTGTTCTGCTGTGCATCTTTGATGATGGCGGATTTGTGCGTACACACGTATGCATGTTTGTCTGTGGGAGATAGTGTTTGGTTAAGGGGCTGAATTTAAACACTGATCTGTTGACACATTCGCTTGCTGTTAGAGGACATTTTTCCCTGTCAATAGCTCCTGCAGCAACATCTTTCCCTTCATTTTTTTTTCTTTCCATCTTCCCTTCATTTAACTCCGTGAGTCACCCCTCCTTGTGCCGTATAGCTTTTCAGCTCTCCTCTCAATAAATGCTCCTTTACCCGTTTTATATCTTGGATTTTCTCCAGTAAACAGTCATTTCTTGTAAGAGGGTTTAAAAAAAATGCCTCACCATCTTTTGTGTTATTTGAAAATATTTCCCAGCTAATGATGCTTGAGTTTGAATGTGCTTGCCCACTATTCATTTTCAGCCCCCCCCCCCTCATTCCCTCATGTATTCAAAGCGACAAACGGGGGGGGGGGGCAGCAGGAGAATAGCGGCTGGACTCAGCTGTGATGAGTGTTGTGGCGCGAGCTGAAAGAATGGCCTGTTGTGCTGGGCAGCAGCAGTATTGTGTGTTGGGCTTCTCTCTCTCCCTCTGTTCCTTTATTTGGCAACTCCATCATCCTTTTATTCAGACAATCACACCAAGGAACCTGCTCTTTTTTGTAAAGATACAATGAAACAGGCTCTTTGATACAGTATGCCACCCTTTACATAAGTATATAGACCAGTTATTGTTTGAAATGATTAACTTGTAGTTCGTTAAACTGAGTACTTTGAAATTAGAAATAATCTGTATAAAATTTTTTCTGTCTCAAAAAAGAAAGTTTTTGTCATCTTAAGTCAGTGTTGTCTAAACACGATGAGATATCAAAAAATATCCCCTGAAACATAAAAAAAATGAAATTTTGAGTTAAACCAACTACTGTCTTCAGAAGTTCATCAGATAGCCATTGAATGTCCACAGCTGATAGAGGACCTCCACTGTTCTATTTCTATTTTTATTCTTTGATAAATATGGTGATTTTTTTTTTATTCAGCCGATTCGATAGGAAGATATTCCTTTTGCTATCCCATAGAAATAGCAAAAAAAAAAAAAACTAAGAAAAAAAACAATTAAAAAAATCGAATTAGCTGGTCATTTGGAAATTGCAACTAACTGAATCCCCCCACACGACCCAAAGTACAATGAATGCAGCAAACCTTTCATTTGCACTCTTGAACCAGTGTTTTGCTTTATCCCCTCTAGGTAACTAACATTTTGGCACAACATGGGAGACAAGTGAAGAGAGAAATCTGGTGCATTTTAGACTTAAGCTGCTCATTTTAAGAAAGTTATTGTTATGCAGTCGTACTGACAACATAGTTAAGAACAGCAATAGCAATTTTACATTGTACATTTCCCTTGTGACCAAAAGTTACTTTTAGGAACTTTTACATCTTTAGTTGACCGGTTGTTAACCTGGCAGCTGTCTATAATGTGCACTGACACGTGCTGCTACAGATAAACGCTTTCATAAAAACTTTTAAGGGATTTTCCCACGTATGCTTTGTTTATTTTGTTTTTTTGATGTTCTCTAATGTGCAAAACAGGAAAGGTATTACAGACCCCTGCTGGACAGCTTCCCCCAAACCTATTATCGTTAATTGTACCCACTTAAGTAAGGTGGTTTTCTAGCAGCACCTCAACAATGGGAATGGCATACCGGTGCAACATCTATTTGCTTAATCATTAATCCAAAAGCTGCCCCAACATTGATTCTCTCTCTGCTCCTCTTCATAAATCATTATAAGGCTGTATTCTTTTTGATGTGGGATGGAAGTGGTGATTGAAGAAAGCCAAAGCAACCAAAGAGTTATGTTAAATATCAAACTTAAGATGGGTATGAAGCAAAAAGCATTTGATACAAACGGGGATGAATTGCAGTGTTTTTAATTTTTAAGAGACTTTCGAAAGAAAGAAAAAAAAGTAATTTGATGCAAGTTATGATATTTTCCCAAAACTACCCAATTTTAGTACCCAAACCTAACCAACTGCTTTTGGTCCCTAAACCTTACACTTCAATAAGTGAATGCAAAGATGAATTGTCAAGCAAAATAGATGTGAAGCAGAGTTGAAAGATGTTTGGAACTCCCACACACTCCAGGCTTCAAATAGGATTTTTTTTCTTCCCCAATTTTAAAACATGTAAAGCCTCCTTTTGAATAAATTTCACTTAATCTTGTGGGACCATTGACCTGTATATACAATTTTCAAAACTTATATGGTAAAAATATCAATAATTCAGTGCAACAGGATCCCCCCTATGTTAGCATTGTTCTTTCCATGAACACAAAAAACAATTATGTCACAAAACTTGCATCAATTAATTATCTTTGGCATGCTACCAGGTCTATTGATCAACTGTGGAGTCTTGTACTGGTCAAAAATTCTGACTTTAAAGCATGAAATATTCTGGGAAACATTATTAAATTATTTTGAATTTTTTGTTTTAAAAAAATGCATACATTGTAATATTAAGCATTGGTCTTAGCATTTCTAAAATGATTTGTCCCACTAACACTATATTGGATGTAAATGGCCATCCATGCAGTTTGTGGCGAAGGTGCTTCCATCATCTGACCAGTGTATTAAGGGACTACTTGTGTAGATGAGGCCTTAAAGTGCTGCTTCAATCAATGCAGCTCCAGTAATTGGCTTAGAGGCCCTAGAGAGTTCCATGCTAACTCCCTCTGTGACTATTTGCTCTCCTTGCCCCTCCTCAGCTCTGTCTTCTTAAAGATTTGCCCATAATTTCTTCACATCTCACCTTTCAAGCTCTGTTTCCATATCACATAGTTCCCCATCAACTTAAAGCCTGTGTTTATTCTGGAAACAAGTCCCCTTTTGTGCTTTGGTTCCATATCTAATAGAAGGGTATTTTTTTGTTTAGTTTTTTACCTTAATCTTATATACTGTACAATCCTCCTGCTATTTGTTTTATTAACAGAGCATTGCTTGCTGTTCATTTCTAAAAAGGAAACAACTATTTCCCTGCATGAGTTACAATCCCACCATTAGGCTAATCTCATTCTCAGGTCAGTGCTTGTTTCTTGTGTGCACTCCCCCCTGCCACGCTCACACTTGCAACCAGCAGGGGTTAAAAACAGCAGATGTTTGGCTGAACCTGTGCGTGTGTGTGTGTGTGTGTGTGTGTGTGTGTATTTCTCTCAGTATGTCTACAAGCCTGTGTATGTCTGTGTTAGACAATGAGTGGAAGCTCCCCAGACCATCAACAGCAGGAAGGCCATCAAGGGTATCAGGTGTCACCAGAGTGGTGTCAGCTCACTGCCTATTGTTTATACTCACAAGGGTGTTTTTCAGCTGGACTGAGTGTAATTATTGTTGTACTGGTTGAGGCTGATGAGGTTTTTTTACCTCCTTTTTTTTTATTTTTGCACATAAAAATATGAGTTTGCATTTCAAATGATGAAGGTGAGTCAGAAGAGTAAAGATCTCAGCAAGTTAACAGAGCTGGAGGTCACATGACTCTAGCGGAAGAGTATTCAGGTTATCCTGGCCCCAGGTGATGATGAACCAAAGGGATCCTGAGGTCAGAGTAGAACAGCAACAGAGAGGCTGCAGAGGGATAGCCTGACATTTTACACTTCAACTGTTTGTTTGTCCAAACAGTACAAAACAGGATATCAGCTGTTTTAAATCAAATCTGAGCCAAATTCTAACAAACTGGAGCATAAGGAAAATGAACAAAGCTTACAGCAAGATGGACATGGTTTCTTCTTGAGCAGAAAGCATCCATTTCAAGCTACACGTCATTTGAACTTACTCGTTTTACCACAGCCCAAGTTGAGAGGGCAAAATGACGTAAAATGAACTGTTGAAATAAAATATATTTTCTCTAAGTGGCACACAGTAGCAATCCAATTTTAATGGTATTAGATACAAAGTTCAGGTCAGGGTTAACTCTAAGTCTTTGAAGGTAGGGCCGAGATATAGAGGTATATTGTCTGCTGCTATATCAAGGGCCCACCAGCATGAGGGTAAATTTCATTTCAATGTTGGGAAGGATAATAAATATAAGGACTTCTCAAAAAGAAATGATGGATACTGTTTCGGGAAAGAGTGCTATTGTTATTCCACATACCCTTTTCGTTTGTGTTGTTATTTGAAGTCTAAGGCTTTCTCCCTGCCTATGATCCTCCCATCTCTCATTGAAATGAAGAGTTTGTAGAATTGACAGTGTTTTTTGTATGCTTTAAATGCACTTAATTAATTATCAGTAAGGTTTTAAATCATATATTTGGGGGGACAACTGTCTATGCCCATTAGTCAGCAGAATGCTTAAGTATCAAAAGACTGTATAAAATAGCTTGCCACAGATTACATGGTCTTTTTTTTCCACCTGTTGTTATCAGTTGTGAGTTGGACAATAGTGTTACATTTAATACTTCACAGCAAGAGGGTTCCCAAATCTCCGCTTGATGCTTTCTCTGTCAAATGCGTATGTTCTTCATGTCAGAGATATTAGGTTAGTTGGTTATTCTAAACTGCCTGTAGGAATGAGTGCAAGCATGTCTGTCTTTGTGTTTGCCCTGTGATTAACTGGCAGACTTTTACCTTACCTGTCATCGTAACAGTTGGGATAGGCTCCAGCACCCACTAAGACAAAAGCTTAAGATTAAGGAGGTATAGTGAATGGTCATCATCATCATTTCAGCTGGAAGCCCAGCGCCTTCCAGCTGACAATGGGCAAGAGTCTATCAGGGCTGACACCAAGTTCAGGAACCAGTCATACTCACAGAATTTATTCAACAGTTAAGTTAACATACTTGTTAGTGGACTGTGGGAGAGATCTGGAGCACCAGGAGAAAATCCATCCAGGCAGCACAGGAACAAGACGGTATTATTATTTCTCCATTTTCTGCCCTCATATCTCTGCAAATCGAATTTCCAGAAACAAAGTTTAAAGTTTCACAGGAGGATTCATCCTTTTGGAACCAGGAATATCTGTACAAGTGCATCCCATTCAATATTTGAAATAGCCAGTCTGCACAAAAGAGGAGTGCAGAAAATGCCACCTTTTCTTTGGGGATGGGGACACTGCAGTGTGTCACTTGTGAAACAGTCTGTTTCAGATGCTCATAACATTCTCATTTGAGCTCCAAAGCTCAATGTCAGGACCACGTGAGCCCACTTTTAAAATTCTTAAATGTCAAATGTGGATATGCCTTGCAGGCTTTGGCTACTGTCAAATAATGCAAACATTCAGTGTGTTACATGAATGAAATATTTAGTCAGGCTCCACAGATAACAGCTTCTGCCTCAGTATAAACTCAAACAGCAGAAAGTGCCACAGTGCAACCTCATTTCATATTGACACTTTTTTTTTTAAAGTGCACACTCAAAGATTGCCTTTAACATTAGGAAAAACCTATTTAGCTTATCCTGACCTTTCTGCAGATTCCTATGTCATTGGGCTTGTGCTAGCTAAGTATTTGATGATAAAATGCCAAATGATATGAATCGATATAAGATGGAAAAATGAATTATGGGCTGCCAAAACAGAGAAAGTTGAGCTTTTTGCCTTGTAAAAGATTCAGCAGCCAGATGGCCATGGAATCTGCTTTACTATGATGCTAGATGAAATGGCCTCCGAATGTTTTGCCTCTCGTAACTGTGTGCATTTGCACTGTGCAGTAGCAGATTTCACTGGAGAATGAAAACTCAATATTGTGTCAGAGTTAAATATGTCAAGATAAAGGAAAGTGGAAGCATAGGTCAGTTTAATGTTATCTTACAATGACTAGGCCAAAAAACATCTCCGGGAAGGCAACTGATTGTCAAGCAAACTTAGTCATTTACCTTTTTCTCACTGAGTGATGCTGCTGCTACACTGGAAGTCAAATTCAGCCTTTTTCAGTGCTGAGAGTCCTTTTCTCATAAATCCCTTTAACCCCTTAAGCCCCATTTGCTTGGTAATTGAAATTCGTCTATTTAAGTGCTTGTAGTTTGAATTGACTTCTGTTTTCCTAAAATTGGTTTTGTTGTGCTTTTATCTGACATGCGTGGATGTACAACGTGTGTATATTGATACAAGCATCCCACAATGATTGCTGTACAAACACTGATGCAACTTAATGCCCCTGTAGGGGCAATGGGCTGTTAGCATCATCCAATACAAAGGCATCTATTATTTGTCTGAATGAACAGCTTACAGTCAACAGTTACTAAGCTGGAGTTGTTCATTAAACATTATGATTCAGACACTCAGAGCACATTGTGCATGGTGACAATATTTCTCTGAGGTATGCATCTTTAATGTCTGTAATTAATGTCTTAGTGCAGCTCTAATGCTCCTGCAGTTTATGGTGCATGCTCAGTTGCAGAGAGTAAGTGTCCTAGTATTAGAAGACAGGATGTGGGTCAATGCAAGCACTCAAACAGGCCACTTCGGGGACACATGTCCCCTGCTCCGGAGCTTTTTAAGAACTGCCAGTGAGGACAGAAGCCGGCTTGACTAACCTGATATTTATAGTTCACGGTCCCAGCAGACAATACTGTAAACTATATGTGTTTACACAATTCTTGTCTTATCTTTGTTTCTGTCTTTACTTATCTGACTGTGAATCTGTGAGTGTGGATGCTCATAACTGCATAACTGCAACCATGTGTGTGTTTACTTTAAATGTTATGCCATATATAAACTGTAGCTGAATTTAGCATAGAGTACAGGAGGGACGATAAGTAGACAGATGTACAATACCACTGTTTATGCTTTGCTCCTTTTACATAGGGGCTCCATAACACAACCACCTCACAATCCAATGTAGTCTAAAAGAACAACCTTAAAACAAGTATTACACTGGACTTGAATCGCCTCAAACAAGTAGGTTTATTTCACTGGATATCTTGAAGCTGTGTGGGAAAACTGTGTTCACTTTCTGATGTAATAAGATTACTTGGCATTTACATTACACAGATTTAAGCTACAATGATTTCTCAAATTGTCATTTGGTCATGTGAAAATTTTGAGATAGGTAAAGAAATCAAATGAAATGGCCAATTCCACCTTTTCAAATGTGAGGCTTTGCTGATTTATAAAAAATATATAGATACCTTTAGACTTTTTGGGACTTTTCTTTTATACAAAAGACTGTTTAATGGAATAATCATTGTTGAAACAACAAATTTACTACAACATAATATTTAGTATTTCGTTCAGTGATGGAATGAAATGGCTAAAATTGATTGAAATTGACTATCTGTAAATGGACTTCTTGCTTCAGCTATGGTAGATTTTTCACTGCACATAGAGCTTTGTGTGGTGCAGCAGAGCACTGAAACATACAGACTGTAGCAACAATGTTGATAACGTGACAAAGGCAAGGCACGGCTTTCCTGGATTCCTTTATCCTTTTAGCAGTGCTTAGATCAATACCACACGTTGACATGCAAACACACGCACGCAAACATGATCGTACCCTGCCTTTTATTTCTAAGGGAGAAAGAAATGCTGTTTATGCAATATTATGATGTCTAGATAGGATGTAGGTGGGGATGTGAGAGAAACTAATCACAGTGAGCTCAACAAGCCAAAGGTGCTGTTTCTGTGTTTGTGTTTGCCTTCTTGTGGGTTGTTTTTTCAGACGGTGAGAGGTGAGGATGAGAAAGTTTGAGGGATTTCATGTGCCCATTAGGTGATTGTTTTTCCTGTTGTGTGTGTCATGTGTCTGCACCACCTTCATCCTCTTTCAATCTCTCCATCTCCTTTCTGTGTTGTTCCAGCATTTGGCAGATGCTCCCTTTCACAACAACCTGCTAAGTCCTCCCCTCCTCTCCCTCTGGGAACATAGTGGAGCTGTTGATTGACATTAATGCGGATACTGATTGGATGTTGTGTATTTAGGTTCTGATGGGGAGTGTCTGTTTTGTAGTGGAAACCAACTTAAACCTTAAGAAAATACACTGTCCTCGCCTACTGTAAATCCATGAATGTTTTAGAATTCAGGATGACGGAAATAAGGAGATTAATCTCTTGTTGTAAAACATGAATGTACAGAGCTAACATAGTATGGAAAAGGAGCCGAATATGAAATAATAATATAAAAAGATGTACAATGCTTAAACTATGCTGAGTGGATGGATATTTTTTAATTTAACAATCATCTAAATGATGCAAAAGAGGAACTGTTTGTACAGTGTGGGGATTTATTATTCCCCTTTTTAAAGCCACATTATTCCATATCATTGATGCTTTCCACGTGACTGTTTGGACCAATTTCCTGCAACAGCCTGATACAACCAGAGATATAAAGTACTGTAACCGTAGTATAAATGGCACAGCAAAATCTAGCAATCTGTGTGCAGAAGGTCAGTACTAATGTATAGAAGGAAAAAAGCAGCTCCATGTGGCAGAAGACCAGTTGTTTTGTGAATTTATGAGCAACGTGCAAGTCATACGTGCAAGTCAGATTGTCGATTTAAGAGTACACAATGCGTCACATGTCACAATCTATTCGTGGTTTATTTCAGTTTATGCCAAATCTTTAATAGCAGTAATAATCTCTATACAGTATTTTAACATTTTCTGACAGTGGCTTTGTTTATTGCTTTGGATGCAACATAAACATCTATTGGATGGATTGGCTTGATATTTTGTACATTTACTCATGATACCCCAGGGCATTGATTCATGTGGTTTTACAGTTCTGACATTTTGTGCACTTCTATTTTGAATATGATTTTTAGATAAATGTCAGCTATTATCCATAGTAAAGTCATAGGAGAGTCTCCTCTCCATTACATATTTTGGCTAAACTAGGCCTAAATAGCCTGAATATTTGAACCCAACAATATTACATATTGGCAGTTTTATGGTGACTCCCATTTAATTAAATGACTCCAGTCCAAGTTCTTGGTAAGTTTTTGCCCCTATCCAAGCAAGGTTAGGGTTACACTCCTATAACACAGAAAAATACACTGATTTTTGCTTTGTACTGTCCTAGTGCATTGTATGAAAGTGAAGGAAAAAACTGAAGAATGCTTTAAACAGTGTAATCTACAACTGTGCAAATAGCTGACTGATGCATTTTAAAACAGCTTACCCAGCAGACACAAATGAATACAATGTCCTGAATCAAACATCATGCTGTGCAAATACTGTACACTCTTCTAGCCCAAACTGGAGTACAAACTTGGAAATGTCCACATGCAGTCTAGTGGCACTGCACATGTCTTTTTACACAATAATTACTTGACACCAATTTATAATTTACACACCAATTTATTCAGTATATAAACATGCTTTGGGAGTCTTGCTTTGTCAGTTTTGAAGTGTGTGTGAAGACTGTGACCATTTTTGGAATCACAGCCACACATTATCATACTGTATGAGTTAGTAAGTTTTTTACATGAACTGATAAAAGTTATGTATCTAATCTCAATTTGAGCTTTTTGCATGTATTAAATCAGAGATCTCCAGCTCCAGTCTTCGAGGGCCCCTGTCTTGCAGGTTTTGGGTGTTTCCTGCTCCACCACACCTGATTCAGAGCGTGCAAGTTTTCGAGTTCTACACAATGACCCATTTATTGGAGTCCAATGTGTTTAAGCAGGGAAGCATCTAAAACATGCAGGACTGTGGCTTTCAAAGGCCAGAGTTTTGACTGTATTAAAGTGTATTGGCTGAAGTTTGATATATATATATTTTTCTTTAAAGAAACATCCTACACAATAATTGTTCTTCATTTCACGTACATTTTACCCGATTCAGTGTCAAATAAATGTTTCCTGGAGAATGTATAAGGGACAGGATATGCACCCAGCAAAACATGCAGTTTCAAGGGATATTCTCCCAATTAGCACTAAGTGCCTGTCAAAATGCATTGAGCACCTTGTCACATGAAAACAAAGCCTATAAGAAGCTGCAACAGGCATTACACCTGACAACTAATCCCTTGTTACACGTACTGTATACAAGTCCAAACTGCAGACAGCTTTTGTTTAAAAGAAAGTAAAATTAGGATTAATTATTCTGGAAGATATGCGATGGGATGTGATGCAATAAGATAAGATGAGATAAAATAGGATTGGGAATAAATCCTTATTTATTTCTTATTTAAAAGCTTCACCAGCAAGTCTATGTGGAAACTTTGCTTAATTTAGAGAACAATTTCATGTAGCTTCACCTTTTGTTAAAGGTGAACAAACAAAGTTAAACTTGACAATTTTTACCTGTCACAAATACCTTAGATGTCATGCCACAGAGTGTATACGAATGTCAAATTCTGCCTGCATTGACAGCCGGTGCTGAGAACTTCTTTGAAAAAGTGATAGACAGGGATGTTGCTGTTGTTTCCTCATCACCTGTACAGCAAGCTTTTACACCTGATCCATATAGTTTGACCTGATTTGACCTCTTCACATCATCTGTTGTGAGTTGCTGTCTTAAATGGAAATGTGTTAACAACAGCCATTGTATCTGATCCTTTTGAGCTGTTGTAAGTGGCCCTAAGTAGTCTGTTTCTGTAAACTTCATTATTATCAGTTTCAACTTGCCGTTGAAACCTTTCTTGTTTTTGACAAAATGCCAACATAAATTCAGTTTCAACCAGCCGTGTTCTTGGTTGTTATAAGGCGCAAATGTTGGTAAAAAAGACAAACTAAACACTGTGTTTACGCTCAAATTTAGCTAGCATTTGGATTTTAGTGCTAAAAGTACCACTCTTATAGTAAATATCCAGCTCAGTGTTGCATATATCATCAGCTGATAATGTAAATGATAATGATAAGTAAGTGCTTAGGACCGCACTTTACTATTTTTTCTCATGATTGGAGGAATTATTTAGTGCTTTGTAAAACTGTGAATAGTGAATGAGTAACTATGTAATGTAAATGAACTATGGGTGTAAATGAAAACTGTAGGGTTCAAGTTCACACATCCCCTACATGAGGTTTAACAACTCAATATTCTGTGCTATCATGCTGTGATTTGTTTCACGTGTATGAGCTAAAATCAAAAATATCGTTGGAAAAAGTCATTCAATGAGTTCATTTTCTTTGGTAGAAAGCAAAAATATCCTTTGAAAAATCATTCAGTATGTTCATTTTCTATAGTAGTTACAGGAGAATCTTGAACTTCTCTGGTGAAATTGCTACAGTGGTTCAACATTCTCTGTGAGAATGCGTATGAAGTTTTCTGTTTGGTTCAGCCTCCCCTGGCCTATGCCCGCCCCACTCACCACCCCTATTAAACCTACTGCCAAGTCGAGGTCAATACATGAAAGTCCTGCTATCAAAGGTCACAAAATCCATCTATCAACATCTTAGATTTGCATTCAATTACTTAAACGAAAAGAAGTTGTAGTTTAATATATCTCGGAAGTTTGTGATGATAAAGCTGAAGCAAACTGAAACAAGGTAGCGCTAAGCTAAGCTAACAGAAATGGGCTTAGCTATATGCATTAGCATTGTGGTGTAAATTGTAATGATACTTTAAAAACAGTAAATAAAGATTTCCAAAAGTATCCAAACTATCCTGTTTTTTAACAGACCCAGATGGGATGTGGAGATTTGCTTTATCAGTGGTGGGGACATATCCAGTTCCTTCACACATAAGGTGCTCCAGCTTTTGTTAACTAAATTGTCTCAGAAAAATGCCAGTTGTCTTCCATATCATCCTTTCTCTCTGCATCCCATCCTCCACTGGCTATTTGTAAGGGGTTTTCTCCAAAATGGAAAACAAACAATTAGTCACAGAACAAATCTCTGGTTGCACTTGTCAATTGTGGAGTAATTGTTTTTACTTTCAGTTTTTTTTCATGAATGAGCTAGTGAAATAAGAAATGTGCAAAACGTTCTTTTGCATGGCCAAAATATAATTCTTGGATCAAAATATCTTGCACACATATATTCCTAACACCCATAATGGAAAACTAACCAAATTTACCTCAGTTTTTTTTTAAATTCTTTAAATGTGAACCTGTGTATACTTGGATGCTGCCTTTTCCTTGGTGACCTGTGAATAGGACATTTCATAACTAAGTATTATCAAGAAATGAACATACTCACCAACCTTTGTGTTTTCTTTCTTTATTTGAAAAAGTTTGAAGCCCCTGTTTGATGATTAATGTTTTTTTTATGCTGATTCAGTGTTATCCATTTCCGGTGAAAAGCAACTCAAGTCTGCTAAAAAGGTTACCCTTTACTAGATTCATAATTAGCAGGTTTGTGATGTTATCACATAGGCTTGATTTGCTATTATTTGGTCACTTATGAGATATTAAAATGAATCCCATTAAAATGGCTATTTTTAAAAACCAAAATATGTCTGAAATTGTGACTGAAAAACAATCCATTCAGACCGTGTCAACCCACAGTAACTTTGAAAGCATCTAGGGACTGTTGCTCTGTACTGATACAATCATAGTTTAACGGCACAATGTCTCCTGGCATAGCCATCATGAGCACACGTTGAAGACGATGTCTGTGCTTCCATTACAGCTGTATTTACATGTAAAATGATCACTCATAGAAAAAGTTATAAACAACAGAATGTCTCAAATGTTTCCTTACTCTCCTTACTTTCCTTACTAGTGCGCAACCTACCAACATTTTTCACAAAGACTGTACTGGGCATGTGCACGCAGGTCAATGGTGTTATGGTTGCTTCTCTCTGCCACCGACTGAGAAAAGTCCAAGCAAGTGTTCCTGTAGTGGAAGAGACCAAGAGCCAGTAATTTGTCTTTTTTATATGGTCTGAAAAGTTGATCAATTCAGCAACAAAATCAAGTTGACAACAGTTGACGTAATTTTTTACAAATCTTAGCAAGATTTGTATGGTCTTTTCATCATAGATGTTTTTTTGTTGTTGTTTTGCTTACCAAGGTATTTGTTTAACATTTGGTGGAGTTGAAACAAATCCTGAAACCAGTACAGAGCATGCTGTCAGTCAACAGTCTCAGTGGTGGCTTCAGTGAGATTAGTATGTTTGTGTAACTGTTTGAAGGAGCTCCTGTGAAGACTTGAAGCCTGACACCAAGCCTCTCTATTTCTATCTCTGTAACATGCTGTCAAAAAAACTAACAAAAAACAACAACAAAAAATCACTGACTATCACTGTTATGTAATACTACAGCTGTTCTTTCTCACCTCTCTGTGTATTTTTTGTAATGCTGTGTTGAGTAGCAACCTACATGGTTAGTAAATAAGCCTCTTTTCTGTCCTTTTTCCTTGTAAAAACAATGACAATGCAAAAATAGAAAAAATCGTTAGATAATATATATGGATCGATGATATATTTTCATCATGGACAACAAGGACATAGAGACTCAGACTGGGTGTGTGTGCTAAAAGAAGCTTCAGAAGTTATTGGACATCCATATATTTTATTCCACCGCTGTTGGTAACATTTACATTGATGCTCACGCTGAATGAAAATGCCATCAGTGAACCCATTAATAGATTGTCTTCTTTCCTCTTTTGAATAATCATGGCCATTGCCGCCATGAAACTTGAAATGCTGTAAGCAAAAGTTGCTTTTCAAATTAATATTTGATGCATCCAGCTACATGTCTGGGCCTGTCATGACTGGTTATTTTAAAAGCAAAACAAGTACGAAGAAGAATACAGAGATTTTAACTCGCCTTAAACATGAGATCATTGTAGTTGGATACAAGAGTGTATTATGGTGTCTTCCTAAAGCCTGAATGTTTTTTACTGGTTCATGGATTTACTACCACAAAGATATGTAAATTAATAAATAAATCCAAGAGGATACTAAAATTGAATCCAGAGTAGTAGTCTTTCAATAAACAAGCTCATAATGTTTGTATTTTAGCAGTAACATCCTTTCGGATATTTCTAAAGTTATGATTTGAGTAGTTGGTTTGCTATATTGAATTCTATTTATTTTACAGGTTACTGCTAATGTCAAAATCAACTGTTCAAGTCAAGTTTGAAGAAAAAATTAACATTAATCTTTTAATGTTCTGTATAATCAAAGGAAGAATGAGCCTTTCTAGCATCTGATTGAACATTTCTAGTATTGTAAAACAGAAGCTTGTTACATTTTTCCATTCATGCATGCAAAGACCAGTTTTTTACAGTGAAAGAATGAAGCCCATTGATGACTGTCAGTGGAAGTTAGTTCATCAGAGCCAGGGTCAGGGCTGACTGTAGCCCTGTCATTGTTTCTCTGGAGACTCTCCACATTGCTAGTAAGGAGATGAGATGAGCCTGACCTCACTGTTAGTGTCATACTCGGAGAGCTCTGAGGCTCTCTATGCCCTCTGACTGCTGGGTATCCAACAGGGGTTATCTCTGACACTTGACAAATTGTTCCTAGTTTAGCTTATTATTCTGGATAGATAGTCTTTTCTTTGATGACATACGTCATTGACTCTTTAGCAACAGTAAAACGTGGATTTCATCTGTCAAATGTACAAATCTTTACAAGGATGTGGGCTATTATCTACAGAATAGCAACAGGGTAAAATGATCCATATTATAAACTGGTCAGCTGGCAGAGATCATGCTGTATCATTGTACCATTGTTGGCTGCTTTTCAAAACAACTCTGGATGTGTGAGGCTGTTGTTTTCCCTGGATTCTATAACTAAATCTGCAGAGCTCTTTTGAGTATTTATCAATTGTCTAATTGTGTGCTAGAATTCTTTAGCTGATCAGTTGTCTTGGTAAGAAATTAGAAGTTGACAGTTATATGAAACCGAGAAAGTGAATAATAAAAACTCAGTTTTGATGAGGTGGTGCCATCAGACTCAGTTTATCAATTTTTCATTTTCTACCAGTTAATTAATTTATGAATCAACTCCTTACTTTGGTTCTGATTGATCTTTCTTTCTTTTCTTCTCCTTTTTTTTTTTTTACATTTCATTGAAACTGTTTGGTCTATCAGGTATTTCAGAAAACAGACATCCCTCCTTTGCATATATGTGCCCTTTGCAAACCAGTAGAAAAAGCAAAGGGATATGACTTCTTCTTAACCACCGTTCCCTACAAGGCAGACAAATGTCCGGGTTATTTATTGCTGTTGTCCATTTAATCTGTGTGTGAAAGATCAACTAATGGCATGGAGGCTATGCTACATGATGATAGCGAGGGAAGAAAAACCTCCAAGTTGAAGATCATATGTTGAGGCCCCTGATTCAGTATAATATGTATAGATTGGGTGCCTCAAAGCTCATAACTTACTGTATATAAGTAAGTACTTTAGATTTAAGCCATAAAATTCAGAGCAGAGAGTTCTTGAATATTCTCAACAGTTAGCCACAACAGTTTGACCTGGTCACTATATTCCTGGCATCTTAATGAGGCTATTTATCTGATTAATTAGGAGCCAATAATATTTGAAGAACAGTGAGAAATAGAGTCCACATAAATTAGACACAGATTCATTTGAGAAGCTGCATCATAGTGCAAACATGACAAAAAAAACATCATCTTCAATTCCAGTCAAATAAAAAAAAAAGAGATCCTGCTAATAATGTCCACTCCAGCTGGATGTGCCATAATGAAGCACTTAATATGCATTGAGTTTAAAGCAATGCTGTTCTAACAAACAGGAATCCATCGTTGTGGCTTCATCAAATACTTCAGTGGTGTCTTAATCGTGATGATATAACAATAGTTATGATATTCAGTAAACTTGAATTAGTCAGCCTACCAGATCCCTTCATGGTGGTGAATACCCTGAGTTAACAGCTCCACTCATGGTACAGCAGACAGTGTGTTAAGAGCTCACTGAGCTTCAGAAACATAATTTCCACCAGGGGACCTCCCATTCCTGTGATTTAAACTCCCAGACACCTCCACTTTCATCTCATCCTGATCCACTGAGGTGAATACAAAGCAGTGCTTTGCTCGTGTGCTGCTGCTGTATAGTAAACTGTCAGTGAGCTGATTTATCATGTAGTTTTCTTCACATGAAGGTTTTGTTTCATTGCTCACAGTCTGAGCCCTATGTCCTGTCTGACGAATTTCCCTTCCAAATTTATCGATTTGTCTTGAAAATACGTATAAAATGGCTGGAAGAAAAGCGATGAGGAGAATCAGTGCGTCATTAGCACTGCAGGTGCAGGAATCAGCAGTGCTCAGAGAAAACATGTTTATTGTGGGGTGCTTGTGGGCTGGGTGTACCTTGAGGGAAGTGAGCTTGCATACTGGAAAGGCTAAGGAAAGACTTCTGTTTACTGTATTTCTCTGAATATGCTAAACAGGTTGAAACATTTTCAACATTTCTCTCCTGTCTAAAGCATTAATATAATCCATACTGAAACATGTCAGCAGCTGCTGGGGAGCGTGAGGTGTAAGTTGTTTAGGTTCCTGTCTCTTATTCTAACACCACTATGAGAATAACATTTGTAGTTTTGAGTCAAACCCTCTAAAAGGACAAGTTGATCAGAACATGCCAATAAATGCCCCTACAGCTTAAAAGAGTCATAGGATCTCTCCACTGTTTGTCCCACAAGTTTTGCACCTGTCTCTGAGTTTTAAGGAAACTTAGTATTGTGGCCTGCAAGAGCTGATTGTGCTGTATGTGTAGCAGTTGTTAGACTATGTTATAGCATATGTCATTGTGCCCTGCCCTGGTCACTGATGAGTTACAACTTCCATCAACCATCTGGCGTGTCATCCCATTTCTTTTTTGTAAAGTCAGAGACACAATAACCCGTCTTCATTGTCTGGGGTCAACCTCCCCCCTAAAAAGTGTTCTTTCTACAAAGTAAAACACTAATCATTAACCACAACAGGGGATCAGACTTAGGGCAGTTGGGCCAATAAAAAAAAGTACTGATTAGGGTGCAACTTTAAAGACATTAGAAATCCAAATGTTGAGTGAAATCCTCATCTCACTTCTTATGTGCAGCTTTCAGAATTATGTCAAACATATTGAGTTTCTTCTCATTTTTTCTCTAGTTTCACTACACAAAGTCTGGCTTATGTTTCATTGTCCCACAATAAAATCAAACGCTGCAGAATTCAATCATTGTATCTTGTGGTCATAACAGGAATGGTGCAGCTTTAATTGCCAGTAATAGTAGAAGTTATACTATAACAGAGTTATGTCTGAGAATTTACTATTCAAGACTGACCATCTGGAAATTGATAGATTGATTACAGTATCAGGAGTAGTGTAGAACTAAAGGTGACCTGTATTTTATTCACTGACTTTGCAGGTAGCAGTTTCCCATGAGACCAAGTGAGAGCTTGAGAAGTAAGCCTTGATTGAATTTCCTGACATAATATCCACAGGCACTCAACAGACACAGGGCTTCCAATGACAAAGCGGAATTACAATCACACCCTCTTCATTTACAGCCCTTTCTGGTGGCTCATGATCGTCTCAAAAAACTATAGCAACCTGGGGATTCTGACTTCATTTTTAATATGACAAGATCCCAGTGCCGTTATACTGAAAATGTTGGGCAAGAGAAAATTCAGTTTTCATCTTTGGCTGTGAAACGCATAGATCATAGTTTAACAGTTTGATTGCAGCTAGCTAAACTTTCTTGTTTTGATTTGTCGTCACCCCCCCCCCCCTTTTCTATAGGTACAACTCGCCCCCCTCGAGAAGGAGAGATCCCAGGAGTGGATTACAACTTCCTGTCTGTGGACGACTTTCTACAACTTGAGGAGAGTGGCACACTTCTGGAAATAGGAACGTATGAAGGTGAGGATGATGATAATAATCATAGCTGGTACTTCATGTGACTCATAATAGGACAGGTGTCTTCATTTTCCACAGATCCAGAGACTGTTACAGCCTTCAGATTGCATTTTTTCCTACATGCAGGCAGGCTGTAAGACCATGTAGCTGCACACGGCTGAATCTGATTACACTGTGCATGACGGGGTTAGATGCATCCAAGAGACAGTAGGTCTCTCCACATCTGCCCCTCTCTCTCTGATTAGGACAGTGTGGTACAGGGCAAGTTTATAGTGACACAAACCTGTGCGTGTAAACATGTGTCCATGTGTGTGTGAGAGCAGTTGTTTTTTGGGCTGTGTTATGCAGGGCTAAGTCTGATTAAGGTGTGTGTGTGTGTGTGTGTGTGTGTGTGTGTGTGTGTGTGTGTGTGTGTGTGTGTGTGTGTGTGTGTGTGT
>JAOXYM010000014.1:9332029-9360198 GCA_028567055.1 Leptatherina wallacei | reverse complement strand
TGTGTGTGTGTGTGTGTGTGTGTGTGTGTGTGTGTGTGTGTGTGTGTGTGTGTGTGTGTGTGTGAGAGAGAGAGAGATAGAGGCTGAATAATGCTGATGCATTACAGAAGATGATATTCTAGCTAGCTAGTACAGCATTGAGGGAAAGAGAGGAATTAAATGAGAGGAGAAATGGGTAGGAGGCTACAGGCGGTCAGGTGCTGTTAGAGTGACTGACAGCTCTGTAGATCAAATCCATTAGCATTAAAACTGGCCTGTCATAACTCTGGGTTCAGGTGAGTGACCAGCTGATGAGAGACAGAAACTACACTCCCAGAGGAGGGCGGTACTCATAAGTTACTGTTGTTGGGATGTTTTGATGGATGTGTTTGGTTGAGATTGTGAATGAAATTGGAAAATTGTATTTTTGTCTGTTTTTCAGAAGAACTATTTCATTTTACAAAATTGGCCCTAATGTCTCAGGAGTCCATTAGACACAATAAGTCGCAGTAATACAATAATTTTCCTGGAGTAAGATGCATCCTGAATTGGGCTAAATTATTATTTGATTGGCTGACTCAACAATGAATAAGCAAAATACAAGTCTGTGCAAGCATTTCATGTTAGTTTTCATTGACAACTGGCACACAAAGCAGTAGGCTGATCCACCACCTTTCATTGCACACTGCACAACTTTAAGAATGTTGTGCAGATAAAAATGCACAATTAATCCCCTCGAGCCCATTCCCATGACTTTGGCTGAGAAGAAGGTTGACAAGTGTGAGATCAAATCTTTGAGCCTCCAAGCATCAGGGGTGGAGGCTGAGGCATGTTGACCACCACTTGATTTTGAGATATAGTGAGGTGTGGCAAACCTCAGAGAGCATCTGGAATTTAGAAGCAAATTTGCACAAGTGATGCCCTGCAGAGCAACAAAAATCTGAATACAACACGAGTAATGCTTTTATAGTGTGAGATGGCTCAGTGTCTGACAAAAACTGGGAACAAGATTTTAATCATGCTTGCTTCACACATTGGGAGATACAATACATTTAAATCGTCATGTTGTTAGGCAGTGTAAAGGCACTGTAAGTTTATCATCTGACAATTTATCTAAAGGCTGAGATAAAATGTACTTGTTTCCTTTTTCAATTATGCAGATTTTCCTCTTAATTTTATTCGAAGATTAGTTTCTTTTATGATTTGTGCGTCTGTTCTGACAAACCACGTGACTCTGGGAAGTTAAATTTGGCAGTAATAATTCCACCATTTAATTAACTAAACCCAAAATACACATGGCAGATTAATCAGTTCTGACAGTTGTAGTAGTTGCAGCTGCAATCGATAATAATGGCCCTTGTGACTGAGATCTGTGCTCGGTTTGTGTTTGAGGATGATGCTGTGACCTTTCAAGAGATCACTGGCTGTCTGCTTATAATTGCTTGCAAACACTAGTTTAAAGGTGTCTGATGAGAGGGAAAGATCAGAAATAAAAGAGTCAAGGTTCATGTTTTAAGAGATTGTAGGTGGAGGATTAGAGAAGAGAGTGTGAGATTTGCTGAACAGCACTAGAAATTTGGTGAGGGGAGCATATACAGTATGAAGGGATTAGCCTTTGAGATGTACAGGAGAAGAAGAAGAGGAGGAAGAAGAGGTGGACTTCAGCTCAGGGAAAATGAGTTTTTATCTGTCTATCTCTGACTCATCAATCTGCAGCTTCTGATTCAAGACTCAGCAAGATTGTTTTCTCTCAGATTTTGTGGGGTAAAAGAAGTTATGTATCCTTACTGCATGATATGATGTTAGGGAGAAAAAAAACTGAGCCTAACATGAGAATTTTCTTTTTTTTTTCAAAAGATTTAAGTCATGGCTTATCAGATCTTCACAACAAAATGATAAAAAAAACTCTATTATAACATTAGATCACTTTTTATCCTGATCGCTCTGTGACAACATCAACAGAACTGAATTCTCACAGAATAGTTTGCTGGTGGATAATCTCAGACAGATAAACAGCAAGTTCGGAAATTTCACTGGCAAAATTTCCAAAGTGTATTTTCAGAAGGCCGTTGTTCATTTAGACAGGGGATGGGATGATCGATTAAATCGTAGTAGTCGATCATCGTGAAAATTAACGATCGATTTTTGATTAATCATTGATATCTTTATATTAAAATTTAGTATTAATAGGCTATATTAAAATGCAATGAAAGTAGAAAAAACACAGCATGTTTCCACTTTTAGATATTTATTACAAGATGAACGACTCTTGTGGCAGTTAAATGGGATTCATTAAATGGTTACACTGGAAAATATGCACTCACATACAACTCCAGCACCAGTCTAAAGATGCATTAGTTTTATCGATTTAAAAATAATGTCATCGATGAAATTAATCGATCGTCAAGTAATCAAGCCCTTCCCCTAATTTAGGCATTGCCACAAAGCTTCCTGCAGTACTAACAAGGTGCTTCAGAAAGGAACATAACCTCTTTTTTGGCATTTGAATTACCTAACAATTTAACTTTACACTGCTGCAGCCAAAGCAGGACAAAAAAATTACAAAAAGTGCTGACTATGTGAATGCATGAATTAGTAAGCCGAGGAATTTCACCACTACATTATGAAAACCATAAGTACTGTATACCTACAATTTCATTTTGTGTATTTTATCTTATTGAGTGCATTGCAGGAGTATTCATGAGGTACATGAGAAAAATTCATTAGTCTTTATTCTGTCAGAGGCAAGACTGAGCTGTTTTAAATGATATCTGCGCCCTATAAATAACAAACATGAAAATGATTCAAACCAGTCAGTGGGTTTACTGTAAATGTCCAAGTTCATTTTCTGTCTCATTCAGAGAGATAGAAAAGACCCAAGTTCTCCAGTGATTTTAATTCATCTTAAAAATATTTTAAAAGATAAATTAACTACAGGCATCATTGGATTTGTGAGTGTGATTCTCTGCACACATATGACGTGACAAAAGTATGCAAACTGTTGTTTCCAGCTCCTGACATCACCACTTTATGCAACAATAACTGTAATAAAATATTTCCATCAGTTCATTTCTCTACAATACAGCTCTGAGATGTTGATGATTTTACTCACTTAAACTCTCAGCATAGTCTTTAGCAAGTCTGTGGAATTAATGACACAACTATAACTTCTCTACTTCATTGTATTTATTTTCTTTTCCTTTTAATTACATGACTTCTTCTTCTTCATCTTACTGTATCACCCTCTTTCTGATAAGATTAAGTTCTAGAAGAGATGTTGTTACAATTTACCTTATAGTTCAGATTTCATTGTGCCATTGGTAATAGCAAAGATGTAGCAAAACAGGCTTTAACCATGATAGTCCCACAACCACGTTTCACAGATGGGATAATCTTCTTATGAGAGCCAGCCAAGTGGTGTAGGAGGCAGAAATCAGGAATAATTTTAACTCTGTGTATGGGATTTTGAAGAAAAGTATACCAAAAAAAACTTAGACAACTGATCAAAAGGAGAAAAGGTAACTTAGTCATCAAGAAAAAGAAAACATCAGCTATGAGCATGCCTATAGGGCAGCTCGCTTTGAAGTGCTACACTAAACTCCCTTAGCGCACCTTTCCATGCTTTTTATACCAGAAGCACCTCCTACAGTACAGAGATGATATATGTTCACTAGTAATTGAATAAAATAACATTAATCTGGAAGCCAAGACGTTACAAACATATTTTAATCATTATTTACGTATTTCTCTTAGAGATTTTTTTCTTCTTTTTTTTTTTTACTGATTGGATCATTAACTGTCAAAACTGATCTCCATCCCGTTGATTTAAAATGCCTAACTTTTAGTTCAGCCTCAAACTATCTGCTTGAGTCTTGTCTAATTTTTCTAATCCCAAATGTCTAAATATATACAATTAGTTTTCAAAGAAATAAAGGCATGTAAATGTGTTACTTTTGTGTCATTTGTGTCATTTTAATTGATCTGCCTTTTACTTTAAAAGAAAATAATCATGATGCTCTTTCTTAAATCTTTTAAAAAAATCATAATCAAATACCTCTCTATAAATATGTTAATCCTTATCTGACTGATGTTCAGTGAACTAAAACAATATTTTTTTTAACCCCCCAAAAATTCAAGATAACATCTGGCATTCTCTCCCACCAGATCCTCCCCTGTAAAGGAGGCCAGGCCAGATATGACTCCTCTATCTTGTCTTTCCATCGTTGTTGCCATGACAATTGTGCAGAGTGCTTCTGTCCCTTGAGAGACAGAGAGAAAGAGGAGAGAAAATGAAAAGACAGAAAGAAGAAGAATAAAATGAAGAGAGAATGGAGGTGGAGGAATTAAATATCATGATAGCATTTATAGAGCGAAAAGATGCAATATAGAGTATATAAAAAGAGGGGACAATCGGATAGTGGGACAACCTTATAAGTAGAGCAAGGGTGAATGTTGACAGGCTTGGTGTAACAAAGGAGAACAACTCATGTTGCACTCTCTTTAACAAAGTATATAGAAAACATGGAGGAAGGACTATTCACTCAGTGTGTGGGCTTGGCTTAGACCCGCCAAGGCCACAGCCTCAGCAGCATATTGAAATAGTTGGGCATTCACGGTGTAGCAGCTTCACTTTGAAACACTCAAGTTTTTCAGTGCAGTGAAAGAGTCATACCCCCACATAGATACTCTGTGCCCACCTAGCAATGCTCAAATGCATCATAACCTGAATTATATTTTCTGTTGCTGCTCAATAGAGGGGAAAAAATGTTTGCATGTAAGTGAAATGCAGTGTAATTTTGTGATGAGATATGATAGAAGGCAAGGACATTTTTAGAGTGAATTGAGTTACAAGAGAGTCCCACCCACACTTCCATCACCAGTACTGATTTGTATGCAAATTTTTCAAATACCTGAGCAGATATAGTTATTGCTATGTGCTAATATTACAGTATTAACAATGTGAGTATGACACGTGAGCATAATATTGCCTTAGATGTTGTGTAGTAATTACCTCATTAGCACCTTTAGCTGTAACTCTCTAAAGTGCCATACTCAAACTTCACTGTATTGTCACTGTTAAAGATGGAGCCTTCTCTATGATAACAATCTAGATCATCCAACATCCAATGCTGCTTGCTTTTACTACTTTGAATAATATTGGACAATATCTTTGTCATCCAGGGAGAAGGATACCTGAGTAATAATAAAACCATGATTTTTAGGTCAGTCTTCCATTTCTCGTGATGAATTCTGACTCTTTGAAACAGAGCCATATTTATTTATGGGGTATTGAACAGAGCTTTAATGTCACTCAGTGGCAGCAGCAGAGTAAAATATGTCAGGATTATGGCACCAGCAGCATATTGTAAATGCTGTAAGTGGGATATGTTCCTGCACACTTGTCAATATTTTTGAGCTGTGCATAAATAAATGCTCACCTCTTGCATACCTGCAGTGCTCACAACACATATTCATAGCATGAATGCATTTATGGATTCTTCTTCATGCAATTCCTGTATTTCTTTGACTGATTTTCAGCTGCTTATAAATGCTACATTCAACCAGATTCCATCTGCTCTGAAATATAAACATTAGCATCACTATGCTCGAGTAAGTTAAATAGATTTGGAGAATTTTTTTTCACGCGTGAAGATGCATTTGCATAGCAGTGTATAAATCAGCTGTTCTCGCTGGCAAAAGCGACCCAGTAGTTGTTGTCACTCAATGGTTTTCATCATCAAATCGTTATTCTCTTTAAGCATACTGAAATTTATTTACTGGATGGCCATGGTTAAATTAAATTTCCCCTTGCTTAATGGGAAAATAGTGCCAAATTTATTGGCAATTTAAAAAAATTTCTAAAGTTGCTTCAATGTCAAGGGTTTGTATCGACCTTCCACACTGTGTAATCTAGAGTTTGAGGGTCACATAACTGGCTGTTATTATTGACATCTGACCTTGTGATGTAAGCCCCTCCTGTGTCAGCCACACCCACATATACATGTGCAATCACGTAGATCCACAAAAAAAATCATTCAGCAGCACGTCAGCAGCCAAGATGGCCCAGTAACTGGGGCCCATACTCAGAGAGACAGAGCGAGCGTGCGCAAGAGAAAATAGGGATAAATTATGAATTGTGTAGAGAGGGGCTTTGCAGCAACAGAGAGTTTTAACATTTAATGATTTTTTTGCCAATGCAGTAGAAAGAGCCTAAGATGGATGCTTGCATGTTGCGTGTTAATGTCAACGGAAGATTCAATCAATACTCACTGTACATTCTGGGTATGTTTTAGCAAAATAACAATTGGTCTTTACAGCAAAAATGAAGACAAAGTAGGCAGGAAGGGGGTTCAGAGGTCTAGAGATTTAAAAAAAAAGTGATGTGCTACTCACTTATCATATTCAACAAAGCAGACTGCTGCTTTTGTATACAAAGCTACTTGATTGCCTAGGCAACAGCCATCCCATGTCCCAATCCCACCTCATGTCGTTCATGCATTTATTTGTCTATTTTTGTCTCAGCACACTGTGCTGTAGTAAGTCCCTGGAAAAGGAGCTTCAGCAATGGAAGATAGTCTTCTTGGAAAGCTGTGAAAGAGCTGCAAGTGGGTTAAACCATCAGGTGGAGTCCATCTGAAAAGGTTGCTGTTCATTGTAATTAGGTAGAAGAACCAGCAGAATGAATGAAAAAGTTGAGTTAGAATATATATTTTCCTACACGTATATACTGTGAATTATCTCCTTGGACATCTTGCTCCTAGGTGTTAATATTTCATTGGCACAAATGAGATTGATCTTCTTGGTTAATCTTTACAGTTAGTTGTCTCAGAGAGATAGAGATGGATAAAGGCACAGCAAGTCATGGTGTTCAGAAAAAGGGAAGGGGGAGGGACAAGAAGAAAAAAAGAGAGGCAGAGAGAGGAGATCAGCTTCTCAATGTAAGCCTTGAGGAAAGCAGTGGAGTTGAGAGGAGAGGAAACAGCTCTGTAGTTACTTAGAAGATGTGCATATCAAGGCTGAAGCTCAGGCTTTCCTTTGATGTGATGCTCCTTCTTTTTGGGTAACAGTCAAGATTATCCCCAAGAGTTCGTGTTGGAGATAGGTGCCTTGCAGATAAGAGAGGGGGGATCTGTGGATGCTTCAGGGACCTGTAGCTTGTACCAGCAGCAGTCCTGTTCTGCTGCAGTATTGGTCAGTCTGTCTAATGCTGATAGATCAGTAGCTCCTCTGCTAATAGCACGGGTGAGAGCGCCGAGCAGAGCGGGATACAGCACAGGGGGAGGAGATCACTTAGATTAGCAAGCAACCTAGTGCAGTGTGTTGCTCAGAGAGAGAGAAAGCAACAGAGCTGGGCCAGCTGCGCTCTGCTCTGCAGCAGGAACCAGGGGTTCATCCGTTTGTCCTGAGGAGGTTTTGACCAAAAAGGAAGGAAGAGGAGCACCCGCAGGTCATTAATGCTCTCTCTGTCTCTCTGCCGATGTTTTGCAGGAGTGGTGCCAGCCAAGAGGAGTCCAAAGCTGGTGGTAAGTACTATATCTTCAGCTCTTTTGTGTGTGTGCATATCATTGCATGCTACTGACTGAGAGAAGTGCTATTTAAAGAACAAAAGACACAGATGTGACATGTAACTCTTGCTCTGCTGTTTTGCATCCAAAGCTTCAAAAGCTTCCATTTTTCCTGCTTCTGTCATTCCTCCTCACTTTCTTACCCAGTGTGCCGCTGTTCCTACATCCCGTTTTGCCATTTTCTTTCTTTTTTTATTGTTGATTTTCTTTTTGTTTTATGTTTCATATATATATATATATATATATATATATATATATATATATATATGTTGTCACTTCTTTTTGTTATATATTTTCTTGCTTTCACTCTTTTTCTTGCTTTCTTTGCATCCCTCCCCTCCTGCCATGCTGCCACCCTGTGACTGATTGAGCGTAGCCCGGGCAGAGCACTGTAACAGTGACCAGCTGTTGGGGAGGGCAGACCGCCACAGCTGAGGGAAGATGGGAGAAAGAGGCATGAAAAAAAGATAGGGGAGGAGGGAGGGGAAGACCAACGTGGAAACACAGCAGTGAATCACTATGATCGCCCATAGATATAGAAGGAGTACTGAGAAGTGGAGAGGGGGCAATGATGTCACAATGAACTGGAGGCAAAGAGAAGAGAGATGGGGTGTGGGGGGGTGGACTTGGGTAACTGAAGGAGAGATTGCAACAGACTGCAATGTGACTTCTTGTTGTGATCGATGAGCGAGATTGAAGAAAAAGGGGTCTTTCTGGGGACAGCACAGCTGTACAGGAGTTTAAAGAGCAAATGCCTCCTGATTTTTACAATTCATCTGAAGCTGATAAAAAATCAATACAGACTCAGAAGAAATGCCGGCCCTGCTCTAAATTACTGTCAACCAATTTTATCTCTGGACATCCACAACCTTAAAGCAGAAGGATGTTTCTTTCAGACAAGCTCACACAAGGTCAGTGACAGGTTCAATTCCCACTATTTGAGAGGAGGAAAACCTTCTCCAAAGTCTCCTCGTGGACATTAAAAGCCCCTCCATGAGCTGACTGGATATTAACATTGGATTAATGTGGTATCCATCAGGGATGTGGGTGTTACCTATCCAGGTCACATAGTGTGGCACTCGGAAGAGGGGGGTAAGTGCCGTTAGGGGGCCGAGTGGGACCGATAGTGGCCTTGCCTGACTGTCACTCTAGATTAACTTTCCACTAAAGTAAACGCCAGTATCCCCCTCTGTGTTATGTCAGTGAAATGTCACGCTGCATGCAACTTTGTGTCAGCCAAGAACCACCATTTTGCCTCCAGTTAAGAGTCTAAATAGATGCTCACAGTAAACTCCAATATGCAAGAGAGACTGTGCTGTCCCACCTCATTAAGCAAGTCCCCCATGATCAAATGAGAAGTAAATTTTGTATGGCTGTTGTCCTCATTAGGAAGCATTACTGGAATTTGACCCTTCATCTCATACAGTATGATGAGTGAGAGACAGTTCCATGACCTCTACCATTTTGTGCCCCGCTTTATCATTCATGTCCAATAAATAATGATTCATTTGTCAAATTTGCCCCTTTTCACTGTCGGTAATCACATTTTCCAAGAAGTGCTCATTTTTTATATGGCTCCAAAGAGTTTTTCAATGTGCATCTGCAAATAATAGCGTAATAACGTACATTCTCTGGTTGCAGAATAAGAATAAGTAGATTATAGAAAACCACAAAGAATAGGGTAGCACAATAGATGACCAGAAATAAATAGCATTTTATCGTGTATATTGCTGCCCATGGCTGAATTTATAGTAAAATCAGCCATGAGATTCATAAAAAGCTGTATCTTTGTTTATTAATATTCTAGTAAACTGTGTGTCATGCAACCATGGAAACCATGTAATTTCTTCTTACACTCAATGACATATTTAGTGAGAAATATTTGACTGCAATATCTTAAAAGGATGACCTTGGATGCTTTTTCTCACTCTTTGTCTTCTATCTCTCTTCTATCATTGACTCTCATCTCACTTTTCATCTCCTCTCTCTGTCCTGTATCTCCATCTTCTGCTTTTACATTTATGCCTACGCCATCCTTCACACCCATACACCTATTTCTGTTTTTTGTCCACCCAGCACCAGTTAGAGAGAAAAGACAGCCAGAGCAGCTCCCAGCACAGTGTGTGCAGCCATCGCAGCACCCACACAGATTCTCCCAGCCACCCACCCTCTGCCATGCCCAGTGAGGCGGTGGCTCCCACTCCAGCTGCCCCCACCCAACCTCTACCAGGCCTGCCTCCCTTGGACTCTGCAGATGGCACTCTCACCCTGCAGAAGAAGCCAGACCCTTTTAAGATCTGGGCACAGTCCAGGAGCATGTACGAGAGTCGATGTGAGTCCATTTTTTTATTAATAAATGGTCAGCAAAGTTTCTCTTGATAGCAATAATATAGACTTTTTAACCTTGTAAGGGTGGATGTAGCTTGAGATCATCCATCAGGTTTTAGTTCAAGATAAAAACAAACAAACGAAAGGATCTTTTTAAAGATACAGGGTTAATGCAGATTGTGCAATTGTGCCTGCTTTTTTTTGTTTGTTTGTTTTTGCTTCACATTTGCCTTTTAAATCACAACTGATCTTGTGACAAAAGATGCCTCCAGAGAGAAATTTCCTTGACAGGACGTGTGAGGAGATGAATGAAGTGTTGGGGTGTTTGTTGGTGTTACTTGAACACAAACTGTCATTTCTATGCTCTCAAGAATTTAAAGTGCTCAAATTACAGAACACAGCATGAGTGCACATTTGATTCCAAATCATGGCAAGCTATATTACATTTTTATTAAAAAAAAAGTCATGTTTTTATAAGAAACCAAACAGCTTTTTTTCATCATACTGTATATTTAGTTAATAGTTAATATAGAATCCAAAACTAAAACATTGGACAGCAAGAAGTCGTTGAACTCATCATTATCCCTTCACTCATGGTCTGTTATTGCATTATTCATGGGGAAACACTATAAGTGTTTATGATGGAGAGGTCCATGAGATGTGCTGAACTACATCCTTCAAACCACCTATTCTTGCATCAGTGGTGATATGTCAGTAAAGGTTGGTGTTGTTGGTGCTGTGAAATGCAGCTCTGTGTGATCGTTAACGGGTGATGTGTTTGGCAGGTTTGTTGTGTTAGCTTGTCAAGCATTTACAATCGTTCCCAGCCAGGTGTGCTGGTCATACACGTGCTGTGAGTTGCAGTGTTGGTTAATAATAATGGCAGCATGTAGAATCTAGGACTGCGGCTGATGAAATATTAACTGGGCCTTTGCCAGGGCTGCTTTAAGCTGCAGATGATTGGTATAACTGTCTGATAACCCCTGAAGGAGCTACAGCCCCTTTTTGATCCAGTGGGGGGGAAGAGAGGAGACGCAATGAAATGAGGAAGAAAGACAAAGAATGTCGGAGGCCTAGATTCTCTGTCTGTTTTCATATCCATTCATGCTGCTACATGCCAATGCACATTGCTTGAATTTGTGAGGAGGCGCACTCATGCATTCGTTGTGCTCACTTGAAGTGTGCTATTAAAGTGGAAGGACAGTGTGATTGGAAGGTGAGTTGTAAAAGCTTTAAGAGGAAGTAGCTGGACCACTATTTGGTTTTTAAAGAAATGTCACTTTTTACCCATGAGAACCATAAGGAGTTCTAGAGTTCTTAACATGTAGCTTGCTGGATAACATACACACGAAATCCCAAGCGAATGTCTCGGACTTTTGAGTTTTCAGATGATGGAGCCCCTTCAGAACATTTCTAGAGAATTTGGGATCTTCAACCTAAAATTTTCCAGTGAAACAGACCTTTTTTCATCTCTTTTCAAAGCTGTGGTATCTCCGCTGAGATGACGACGGTCCAGTTTGGGCATTCACAGATTTGAAGGGCTTTCCTTTTATAGTTCTTTTCCAGAGGTGTTTTAATGTGTGAGTCCAAACGTCTGCTACATTTGCTAAAGATTTTCTCTGGATATCTCTGGAGGATATGTTTAATTGTCACAGTTAAATTTCTCACCAGCACTTTCTGACATGGACATCATTTTCCAAATATTCTAAAATGACATTGACAATACAGTACACTCTAATAAATGTGGCACTGATAAGCAACTTAAAAAATGTCATCAAGGATCCTCATCCACCAGACATCGCTTTGTATTTTGAGCTGTAAGAAGTAAAGAATCCTGCATTTGTGAACAGCAGCTGAGGTGGAAGTCTGAACAAAAATTCAAGTGATCATGTGTGAAAACAGTTTATGTTTGTGCTCCTTTTCTTTCCCACCTAGTTGGAACATTGTCAGCCTGGTGGTGTGGGGTTCCGATGACACCTCCCCAGCTTATGTTCCAGTGGGTGAAGCAGGTCAAAAATAGGTATTAGTTTGTAAGTATAGTTCCTATTTAACAATGAGACTTTCATAAGACTTCCAAAAGGTAATTTGTTGTCCTTGACATCAAGCTTGATACTGTTGTCTATCGAGTTAATATGTCCTTTGAAGGAGACTGCTTCATGGGTTTTTATTCTAACCAGGTGCTGTCCACGTGCTAAAACCAGAGATTGAGGTTTGCAGGTGATGACTTTGAGTCGGGCTCCTTTTTTATATGTTTTTGAAGGTCTACATAAGCTCTGTGTGACATCCTCAGGGTGAAGTTGGCAATAACATGAGCCATGCTCTCAATTTTTCTGTTTTTTGTATGTTGCCAGATACTTTCTTCACAACTATTGGCTTCTCAAGAGGTCTAAGTTCTCATCCGAAAGATTCAGGTCAGTTCTGACTGGGGAGAACCGAAGAAGTCTCTCGGATGACAGATCAAACGTTTCGAAGAACAAAAAAGAAGTCCAATGTATTAAAGCTGTTTACTGTGAGCTTTGATCACTACATTTCACAGGTTACTGCAAGGTTAATTGTAAGTCTTGCAGTAGGAGTGTAATTTAAACTTAGGTGGAACTGGAGTGCAGAAGCTAACGGATTCACTAGCGGTCTATGTGGCAGGCTTGTAGACAGCCGGCAGTGCGTAAAAAAGATGGCCTTTGCCTCCTGTGCGTACTGGCCCTGCGGGTTGAACAGACTTACACCAAATTGCCTGTGTCCTCCTCCACAGTCTCCTTCCTCTATGGTGAGATGCAGATTTGTAGGAATGTATGTGAATGTGTGTTTGATAGAAGGCAGAGGAGATACATTGCACAGCATAGAGAAACATTTTTTGCATGTGATTCAGATTTGTGTTGTAATAATAATGAGGTCAACCTGCACTGAGAATATTTTCAAACTTCACTTCTGTGACTACGGCAAGGCTAATGAGACTTTGATTTAATGTGATGACAAGGACCCAGCGGGGAAGGACTGTGGTAGAGGAAGGGGTGACTGCTGGATCAGGTTTCTTTCATTACAGCCCCAGTCCTGCACCTAGACTCTTCTATAATGAAGCAATACTAGTATTGAACATAGATGTAATATTCAATTTTGTTTTGTCTGGCTGAAATATGCAAGGCATACCCTTTAAAACCTTTACACATTGGCAGGCCCTTTCCACATGTTCAAATTGCCAGTTTCATAGACACTGATGCATTTCCATACCATTAGAGAAGCTATCTTTTGAACCGTTTTGATAAAAAGCTGGATAGTCCCACTCCTCTTTAGTCCAGAGGAAGCAGTCTCCAAGATTTTTTATAACTATTTGAAATATCTGTTTGTGTGATCACAGAACAGCTTGCACTTTGCTTCAAGCCATTTTATAAAGTAGCGTGTCTTCAAGAGATGATGCCATTTCTGGTACATGTTCATATATGGCTTCTTCTTTGCGTGATACAGCTTTTACCTGCATTTGCGGATGGTACAATGAAATGTGCTCACAGATGATGATTTCTGAAAGTGTCCCTGAATCCATGCAATTTTCTTCCACAACATAATCATGCCTATTTTGAATGCAGCACCGCTTGAGGGTCCAAAGATTGTTGGCATCCAAAACGGACTTTTCACCATGTTCCTTGTACACAGAGATGTCTCAAGAGAGATGATATAGAAATCCCATTTCAGAGATTTTACTGAAAATCTCATCAAAATCTGTCTATTAGTTATTGAGTTATGTTGCTAACAGACAGACGGACACACAAACAAGCATACCCCGCCGAAAACATAACCTCTGTGCCTTGGCAGAGGTAATAATAATTAAAAAGTTTTGTAACAATATAAGAAATGAATGCCTTGTGCTCCAGAACAAACATAAAATGAACCTACCTGGAGAAACTTTAAACGGAAAATGCAATAGTGAAGATCCTGCTCCGTTGCACACCTTCAACTTTCTTTGCAGGAGTGGGACAGAAGAGAACCTGCATCCCTCCACAGCTTGGAAACCTAAATAATGGAACATCTTTCTAAAGCATTGTGGGAATGAATGCCAACATTAATAATTTTTTCTTTCTTTTCTGGAATGTGTTGCAGGCCTCAAAAGGAAAATACTAATGTGTATTGATTAAGTAAAAAGAAATTGACAAGAATATAACTTGGGTTCATACTTTCTGCAATTAAGTAAATCTTGAAGCTTGCAGATCTGTGGAGGTTGATTCCTGTGGGATCCTCTAACTCCTTTTTTTGTGTATTTCAGTGCCAGATTGCCAGGAGCAGGACATTTTCCTTTGGCGGAAGGATACAGGTTTTGGCTTTCGCATCTTGGGTGGAAATGAGCCTGGGGAACCTGTAAGTGTCCTTTTACATTTAAATGTTATGATTAATTTTCTGTAATAACTTACAAAATTAAAAGACTTAAGTGTATATATATATATATATATATATATATATATATATATATATATATATATATATATATATATATATATGTGTGTGTGTGTGTGTGTGTGTAAAAATATAGCATTTGACTGAATGTTTTTCAGTATGAAGCTCTTTGCTTACCTAGTTCCTTCAGTTTTTTATTCTCCTTGTTCTATGTTCAGCTTGCCTTTAAACCAGAATAGCATAAAGCCTCGACACATCAGTCTCCCTTTCTAACTGGAGCTGCAGCTCTCTGGAGGATCACATAGACAGCTTGTTAAGTGAAGCAAAGGCCTTATTCACCAATCCTTGCTCTTGTGCGTCATATATTTGTCTTAAAGGAGGGAGTCAGAAAGGCAGAAATTGAAGAATAGGGTGAAATAAAATGGCAGCAAGCTTCAGGTCTGCCCCACAAGCAGTAGCACTTTTTTGTTTGTGCCAAAGATGCGGCACAATGTTTGTGTGCTTGTTTTTGTTAGTGTGTGCTTCATGTACACCCCCACATAATGCCTAAAGCACAGAAGCTTTTTAATGCCCCAACAGGCTGTGTTGGCCTTCTCACACTGAGTCACTGCATTCCCTTTTCTGATGGTTTTATGAACTTCAGATTAAGAACTCTTAATTAACTTAGCATCATAATTGTAACGCTGTCGTATTAATGTGACTTCGTAGATAGACACAATGAAATATAATGAATCTCATTCATTGGTGTGTGCCTGCCTTTTCCAGATCTACATCGGGCACATAGTGAAGTATGGGGCCGCAGATGAAGATGGGCGCCTGCGGTCGGGTGATGAGCTCATCTGTGTGGACGGCACAGCGGTAGTGGGGAAGTCTCACCAGCTGGTGGTGCAGTTGATGCAGCAGGCTGCCAAACAAGGCCATGTAAACCTCACTGTCAGACGGAAGAGCCCCGGATATGGAGGTGAAGAGAGTATTTCTTAAATGTTTGCATGTGTGTTTGCGGGTTTTGTTTTTTTATTGTCACTTTCAAAGTTAACTCACACTGCTTGCTCTTCTGTTAATTAGTCTAATCCGTCTGTTCTAACCCCTTCCTCGTCTCCAGTGTCTAAAGGAGAGGGTGATGTTCCCCCGTCGCCGGCCTCCTCCCATCACAGCAGCACCCAGGCACCCAGTCTGACGGAGGGCAAGAGAACACCTCAAGGGAGCCAGAACTCACTCAACACTGTCAGCTCTGGTAGTGGTTCTACCAGCGGCATAGGCAGCGGTGGTGGAGGTGGTAGTGGGAGCGCGGTGGTGCCTGCTTCCCTGCAGCCATACGATGTGGAGATCCAGCGGGGAGAAAATGAGGGATTCGGGTTTGTCATCGTGTCATCGGTTTCCAGGCCTGATGCTGGCACCACCTTCGGTAAGTGAGAGAAACTGAGAGAAAAGTCCATTTATTTTGACATGACAATTGACTCTGTTTACTCTGCCTTCAAAGGATTACATGGTTTAATTTAGACTTGAATCTGACTCAATAGTTCTGATAGTTTAAGAGTTTGTTGTAAATTGCTGCAAGTTATTTGAAGAGTTTTCACTGTGATAACTTCTTTCTCTGTAATTAATTCAATTCTGGCAAATATTCTGCAAAGGTTACCATGTGACAGTTTATTTACATTTGCAGTTTAGCCAGGCTTCAGTAATATTTCAACTGAGTCGTGTAACTGGACTACTACACAAACACTGGACTGTGGGAGAAGACAGGAAGAATATGCTAATAGAATGTAGAGAGCTTGAGATTCAAATCAGGAATCTCCTTGCTGCAAGACAACACGCTTACCACTGCACAACCAAGCCACCTCACTAACATACATCAGTGACTAAGTTTTTTTTCCTAACTTTGCTGAAACTGACATCAACCATTATGAATAACCGAAATATTTTAAAGAAATTATTCAACATATCAATTTTTTCTGCAAAGTAGAGGCAAGAGATTAGAAAATGTGTGTATATTTAACTCACAAATATTTTCATACTTTTTATAGGGTTTTTTTGTATTCGGAATTTTGAATTTTAAATTCTTAAGCTCATCAGGGCACAGTCATATCCAGAGCAATTCCTCCTCATTGAATTGTCTCCCTTCATGAATTGTCGTAGGCTTTGACATATGTGTTCAGACTGAGGTCACAGACCTACCACTCTTCATAAGGAGAGCAGACTCCCTTAGGATCAGACTTTCTGCAGCTTTTATCACATATTCAGTCCTCATCAGTTCATTCAGCATATAATTGAAATCTACTAAGCACTACTCCATAGCTGTTTATACCATTTATGTATCACAGCTAAACAGCAGGATTGTGTGTAGTAAACTTATTCAGGCATTGAAGAGGAATTGCAGATGTTTTCCTTGAACAAATTCTGTATTAACCTCTGAGTAATGAACTCAAATGTCAAACCAAGGACCCTTGTGTACATAGCTGTTATGATGATGTACTGTGATTGTGTCATGGGTGAAACACAAGAATGGATGATACTTTAGCCATGCTAACTGCTCAGGGGAAATGTCATTGATCCCATAGGCTAATGATGTTGCTTTGCAAAATGCACTGCAAGAATTGTTGCGTTATTAACGATGACACCTGTGACAGTGCAGGGAAAGGACATTGTCAGGATATTTTCTAGACTTAAAAGGTTCTTGTTTTTGCTGCTTCCTCTGTGTTCCCCTAACTCCCTCCACCACTATTCCTTGTGATAGAATGAGATAAATTGACTTTGTGCTTTCATGCACTGCATGCTGTAGCACCCTGTACTCACTCTCCTAATGGATTTTACCACGTGGGACTCTGGTGGAAATCTGGCAGAGAATGTGTTTTACTACAATAAGAAAAAAAAAACATTGCTCTTAGCATTCTTCAAGGGGTGCTTGATGTTTTCAGTCCTGGAAAAACAGCATTTTCAGCTGATTCAGTTTCCTATACATCAAAGATCCAAACGATTTAACTCCATCAGGGCCCATCCCCCTCTCATTCCCTCCTACGATGACCTGAGGTTGTCATTATGCTTAGCAGATTGAGTATTAAATCCTCGCCACACCGTGTAATGTCCCATGTCTCATTATTTACATAAAGTGACAGCATACAAATGCATTTTCACTCAAGAGGAAGGGTAACTGTGAACTGAGGTGATGTAATTAATATAGATGCTTCAAAGATTTCAAGATGTATACAGGAGGTTGAGGTGAAATGGATATCGCCGAGGTCAGACTTTCTGCCGTATTGAACATTGCCATTTTACTGCGCCCTTAGTCTTGTCAAATTTATTTTTGACTTCAAGACCAGCACCACATAGAAGCTGTGCTCTACGTATATCTTCTTAGAATTTGTAGCATTTTGTGCGCTGGTCGAGATATCACAGCTCAATTACTTAAACGTATTACAAAGGCTGAATGCTTATTGATCCAGTGATTCGCCTGCTTCACAGCCCATTAATTAACATGTCAGAGCATCGGACCAAAGGACATCCTCTCCATTTGTGCTAGGAGCCTGAGAATTTTCTCTTTGACATATTTTCTTCTGCATTTACAGGAAATGTATTATATTCTATGTTTTTATTGCCAACACCTTATTAGTTTTCTTTGGGTGAATTGGGAAGTGGTGATTTGGATGATTAACCTTTTCTTTCTCTTCTTTCTTTTCTTTTTCCATGTTTTCTCCCTTCTTTCCCTATCAAATGAAATGCAAATCAACATAACCAATCAACACAATCAAATAAATCATGACCACATGCTGTTTCTAACATGAAAAATAAACATGCAAACATGTTAACGCAAAAGCTGGAAATGCTTGTGTGGCAATGCCCCACAAAATAGGACGGATCATCGAGGGCAGTCCAGCGGACCGCTGTGGCAAGCTGAAGGTTGGGGACCGAATACTGGCTGTTAACTGCTGCTCCATAACCAACAAGTCACACTCAGACATCGTCAACCTGATCAAGGAAGCCGGGAACACCGTCTCACTCAGGATCATCCCGGGTGATGGTAAGACTCTTGCCTTCCAGCGTTGCATGGCTGTTTCATAATGTAGCATGATGTGACTTATTCATGGTTGTGATGGGAAGCAAAGGGCACTGATGCTTTTCACAGGCAAGAGCACTACTCATCAGGGTGTGAACCCTTGTATCAGAAAGTGAGTCACTGTGTAGGAGAAGATGAAGTTCCCCCCAGAAGCTACTGTCGCAATTCCACAATTTCCCTCATTTATTTAACACTGCTCACAATTAATCTAATGCTCCTTGTTGGTGTTAATCTTTTTTTTTTTTTACCTTTGTCTCTAAAAGGACGTATACAGCATTAACAGTATGGGACTTAAACTTACACATTTTCAGTAAATAAGTTTCAGTAATTTCTGTCAGATGTTGAAACACGGGCATGGGGATGAAAATGAATATTGATTAAGACATGAGGAGAAAAGGACGGGAACAAACCCTCACTTAGATGTTTGCAAACTTTCAGCCTATAACGTCATGATGCAAGAAACACTAGCAAAAAGTTGGGCTACATAAAACTGTGCACCTGTTAGAGACACAAAGCAAGTCCCTTTTTTTCCAAGTAATGAGGGAACAGTAAGTAAAGAGCTTTAGACAAATGAGTCAGACTGATGCTCTTGTTCAACCCGACCAGAGTTGCACTCGTGTCACTAAAACTAATGTGCGATGCTGTGCTCTTGTCTGGGATAAGATGGAATTAAAGGAAAGCAAGAGAAGACAGTTGTCCTTGTTATTTTTTTCACCCTCCTGGTAAAATTGTTGAAACAAAATGGTGCATGTCGTGACATTTTTTTCTCTTTACTCAAGTTTTTTTTTCTTTTTTTCCCTTTCTTCTTCACAAAAAGGGACCAGTTTTGGCCATGAGCAAATGACAACATCACAGGCAGTTAGCATCAGGTTGAATAGAGCTGCCTGTAGGTGGTTCAGGGAGCTCCTCTGGACTGTAGCATTTTGTTCTCTAGGGTGTCTTTAAGAAACAGACTATTTATTTTGACCTATTTACTGTGTCTTTTGTGGCTCTTTTCAGAAACTTCCAATGCTTCTCTGCTTACTAATGCTGAGAAGATAGCTACCATCACCACCACACACACACCTCAGTCCACAGAGCCCAGGTAGGTAATATATAAAGATCATATGCAATCTTTCAAGAGTTTATTCCTTGAAATAGCAAAAGGACTTATCTTGAATTTTGTCTCTCATTCTTACATTAAAAGGAATAATTCAAAGTCAAAGGGAGCTCCTCCTCCACCACCCTTACAAACTCAGACAACACAGGTAAGTGTCGATAATTATACTGTGTAATTTGGAAATTTTACATATAGTACTCACATGCCATGGCAACAAACAGAGGAAAGTTCGACATGATGCATTTTATTGAATTATAATACTGCGCATGTTAAATAGTCATCAATATTCAGACTAAAAGGAGAGTAAGTATTAGTATTATTAAACCATCGAAAGTGGCCCATCGTGCCTCTTTCGACCCCAGTAGTAGTGCTAGTAGGTGCCTGTGGGTAACATGTTACATAATGCTACCTGATGTTCCAACTGTTCCAAAGATGAACAGTGAAAAGATGCATTAAATGCTGCAACCCCTTACATTTTTACTGATATGTTATTTCATGTTGACCATATATCTTAATCTGGTAAACATATTACTTTACTGGTTAAAAAAAAATCCACTAATCCACAAGTTCGTGCTGCATATCAACTTGAAGCTAGAATATGCCAGAAAAATGCAAGTTTTTCTTTTAGAGTGAGATGTATTGACTTTACATACATGCTACATGTGTGACTTTTAAAACCAGGGTAATGGTTCCTGTGATAGTTCTGAGAATTTTAGCTGCAATTTTTTTAGCTACATTCCTCTATTCACCCCTGGCTGCATGTCTATTTTTTGTTTTATGGAAATATCCCTCACACAAATTAAGAAATTCCCTTAAATGCACCAAATTCACATGCTATGTTTATTTTCTTAATCACTTCTCACTTACAATGAATATTTTACAGTTTATCTTTTGAATGCATAATGATTGAATCCTGTATTCTCATTACATAAAGAGCTTCAGACATATCAGCACAGAAAACCCCCAAAAACGTCCATCAGTTAATTAATAAAAGTACCTCTAGAATGCTGCATGATGTTGATGTGACATGCAATCTGAAAACACAGGGAATGGAAAGTAATTTGGAAGCTTTTGTTGTCATGGACCTGTAAACTTCCTAAGTTGAGACAGTCTTAAACTTAACAAAGATCTACACTCAGGGGAAGAAGAGAGCCATGATATTAAAGAGCCAATACAAGATTTAGTGAAAGTAAATAGAAATTAAAAAAATATGTCAATGGTTAGATTTAGAAAGAAATTGTAGTTTTCACTGTTACAAGCATTCTGCAAAGATCAGGCTGTTTATGTACAGAGAGACAAAGCCTCTGCTTTTGTTGGGAGGAAACTTTTGATGAACATGGAAAGTTTGGGGTCTAGCCCTTGTGTTGTCCTTGCTCAGTGATCTGCAGCCTACTCACATGCACTTACGGCATTAATTATTCATGCATTCCAAGGTATTGTACTGCCATTGACATCTTGAGTTTTTGTGGGACATGGCTTGATTGGTCCTGAAGTTTAAACTCACCTTTAGACTCCTCTGTGCACTATGGATTAGTCACTCTTCTCAGGTGTCTCTGTGACTTTCTCATTATTTTCCCTTTTTTTGTCTGACAGGATGCAGAGTTCTACTCTGTGGACCTCGAGAGAGACAGCAAAGGCTTTGGATTTAGCTTGAGAGGAGGACGGGAATACAACATGGACCTATATGTGTTGAGACTTGCGGAGGATGGGGCTGCTGTCAGGAATGGCAAGATGAGGGTACGTAACTTGGAAGTTTGCTCTTCCTCCGATTTACTCCTCAAAACATTCTGGCAGGCTAAATTTCCTCTTTGCACATTATTGATGAACCCCTATCATTAGCCATCTGTCCCAGTCACATGGCCTGTCTGTTTTAGGTGGGAGACGAAATCCTGGAGATTAACGGTGAGAGCACAAAGAACATGAAGCATTCACGAGCCATTGAGCTGATCAAGAATGGCGGTCGGAGGGCACGGCTCGTCCTCAAACGGGGTGATGGATCTGTACCTGAATATGGTAGGTAAACATATTGCAGTGTTTTACTTTTCTTCTTGTAAATAACATAATTGTTTCTACTGTACGTACAGCGGACTAGAATACTCTCCTATCCACTCAGTGTGCTACTGGAACATGAAACACTTTCAGATTCTAACTGATGCTATGACGAAAAGACTGAGTTGTCATATATAATTATTTAGAGAAGTAATGCATGACACTTTAGTTTGTGAAGGGATTTACAACCTATAAGATCTGTAGTGCAAACGCTCTATAGTTTTAACTGCATACATCTCTTGAGAGTACGGATAGAGTCATACTGTTATATCTCTCAGCAATATCTACAGGTTTGTGTGGTGGATCAGAATAAATTGATGTTTTTTAAAGCTGTGTAAAGTTTAATATTCTCTTGTCTTTCACAAGAAGCCCTTTCTCCTTTCTATTGACGTACTGTAAAACAGCCTCTTGTCTGTTTTATTTGTTTTCTTCTCTCCACTCCTCCTTCTTTCTCTCTGATGGTCTCTTGTTGCTGGGCTCTTCCTCCTCTCTCCAGCGATGATGACTCCTCATCTCGCTGTTGGTACAATGAGGAATGACAAGATGGGAGAGCCCTGTTTCTACCTAATGGGCCAAAATCAGACAACGGTTTGTAGCCAAAAGTCTGTCCCAGTCCACTCTCCCTGTCATCTTTTTCCTTTCACTTTTATACACCCTTTTGTCCGGCTCATCCCCTACCTGCATCCTACTTTGCTTGTGTTTGCGTGCAGATGTGTTTACACTGTAAACATGCTTTATGCCTTGTCATGCCTGAGTTCAACTTTACATATTTAACTTTTGTGAGTCCATACACATGCAAATCCTACCCCCCTTCTGGCCTCAGAGCAGATGTTTGTAATGGAACTAATTTGATGCCACTGCTCATCATACGCTTCTGCCATAGCAACACGTCTAATTTGGCAGACCTTCAACCAAGCGCACTTCTTTTATTTTTGGTTTGTTATTCCAGTTGATGAACATTCACCGTTTTGTTTTAATTGACTTCCTGGGAACCTGCCGTGTCATTGATAACCCTTGCCCTACACGTTCTGATGTGTTGCACCTGCCTTTGTTGCAAATATTACCTTGTGTTTCAACTCGCAGTCCTAGAGAGAAAAAGTTTTTGTAAATTATCATTTAAAAACCAGTTTTTTTCCTCATGTATGAATGTAAATCAAAACCTTACACATCAATTTCAATGATTTATTCATTTATTTGTTTTTGTTTTTTTAGGAAGATATGCATCATATGAAGCACAAAAAAAACATGCATGATTTCCTTCTATATCTGCATTGACTATGTGCCATCATGCCAATGCAAGAGCTTTCATGAACCAACAATGAAGCTAGTCATGTGTGCTGAACATAATATGTGACATATTTTTGATATAAAAATATTCCTCAACCTCATTCCTATGAGAGGTACTTTTATTCAGCACGTCTCTGCTCTTTTCTCATCTCATGCAGACGGCAGCAGTGACGGGCACCCTCCCACACCCAGGGCACAAAACACTCCGGAAGTGAGAGTGCTGCCACCCAACAGCCGATATCACACCTCATTGGAGTCCAGTTATCCACCAGACCTTCACAAACCATCTCGCCTGGAGGAGGCTGCACATGGCCGAGATATGAACAGGAACAGGGACAGGACTGGGTCAGATCAGATGGACTTCCAGGGCCAGCAATTTAACCCCCATCATCATTACACCTGGAGTAACAATCACAGTCAAACTACCCCCAGACAGCAGTCTCCCGACAACAGTAACAGCAGTAGCGATGGCAACAAGAAGAGCCGAGGCCGCAAAGTGAAGAAGTCTGAGTCTGAGAGTGGCATCTCTAAACTCCTAAAGACTCTGAGGAAGGACAACTCGGGAAAGAAGGCTGCAGCTGCTGAGAAACTGAGGGGGCAAGAGATCTCAAGCAGCAGCTGTACTTTGGACGGGAGGTTTCATCTGCAGCGTCGCGGCTCCCTGGACCGCTCGCCAACCAGGAAGCGCACCTCATCTCCAGATCGCCGACGGGCTAAATCGATGGACCGCAGAGCAGAGCGAGCACATCGCGACCGCACACCTGAGAGGGAGAACGATGATGGAGGATTCCTCGCAGTCACCCCTGAACGGAAATTCTACGAGCGGAGACTCCTCAAGGACTCACAAATGACTGGGCAAGTCTGGGAGGCGACAACCCCTGAGCGCACCAATAACAACGGGGATTCCTTGCCTCGTTCCAGGGGTCGCACATATGATAGAGCCAAGAAGAACGGCAACCTTCTGAGAGACTCTTCCTCAGAGAGGAAGGAGGAGAGACACAGGATGAACGGGACGATGGAGAGACGACACAGAACGGAGCGGGACTCTTCCCCTGACAGCAACTACAGCCGGGACGAGCTGAACTATGCAGCAGCACCAAGACTGAAGGACTACTACAGCATGATGAAGAACAACGCTGCACACAACAATGCTGCCTACAACAACACAGGCCATAACAACAACACAGTAGGACGCAGCTCAAACCAGATCCCTGAGCCCAAGAGAAGGCTGTACAAAGAAAGCCCTAAAGACCTCAGCATCTAGAGCAGAGCAGAGATTCCCCTCGCCACACTCTTCTCTATCTGTGCAAACTATGTACCATACACTGGAATTGGACTACTGACAATACTAACTCTTATTCTTTATTTGGTCGAATGGTTTATTGATTGATTTGATTGACTTAACTACTTGTGATCCCATCCAGAGATTCATAAAACAGCAGGAGTACAATCCTTCTATCAGTTTATACTGGTTGTTTTGTCATTGTTCTAGTTATTTTGAACATAACAGAGGTTGTTGTACTATAGTAAAGGTATTGTATGTGCCTGCATATGAAATCAGTGATATTGCTTTTTTTAGGCATTGCAGACTCTAAATATTTGTTCCCTCAGAGATATGAACCATGCTTCCATCTGTGGTAACTTCTAACTGCTGACTTTGTTTTCAACTTATTTTTAGATGTCTTTTTCATCCGCAATTGCTTTATTGAACAAACTATAGCACAAGACACTGTTAGTTTGCACCAACTGCAGAAATGACGATGGAGTCAGAGCAAAAAATCTGAATTTAAGATCAGATGGTAAAATTAAAGTGAAAAATTACAAAATTAATATATTAACCCTATTGCATTTGCTCACTATTTATTCTTGATTTGGCATATCTTAAGTAAGCCACATTCACTGTCAAATTACAGACTAAATTGGTCTTTGTTTTAAAAAAAATTGTTATCTAAATTTGTTGCTGAATTACAATTCTGTAATTTATACAAATCTGCATTTTGCCATAATACCAGCTGAAGCTGCCACGAAGTAGGATATTTTCAAATATGTCAAACAAAAGCAAATAAATGTAAATTATTCCTGTGCAAGATGCATGTGTAAGTTAAAATGTAGTGTAACCACTTTATTTGATAGGTCTGAGTGAGAGTAATCAATGAGGAACACACACTGTAATTGTTAACCCAGTCCTCATGTTTATTCTACCCACACCGTTGTACACCGACCAACTCCTGGGTCCTGACACAAAGAGCCAATGTGGTTTGTTGTGATGGTAACATACGGAGAGTCCTGGTACAGGAGACAACTAATCTGCCATGCTGAGCCATGCTGTCATGCCACTAGAGTCTGACTGCTGCTTTTTAATGTGTTTTGTGTGTATTCTCTGTTTTATGTTTCATTTAAGAATTAAGAATATATTGGATAAATTACAACAAAAGCATTGTTTCATCACTGTCATCACCATGGTACTGTACTCAACAAAAAACAGAAAATCAACAAAAACTACAAAAATAAAAAATTTAAAAAAAGAATTACATCTAAGAAGTTGGCCATCACCTGTAAAAAAAAAAAGAAAAGAAAAAAGAATTTCCAATATAACTACTAGGAACCTGTTGAGGATAAAATGTTGCCTTTTTCTTGTACAAAAGAGAAATTTATGAAAAACCTCAGTAGTGAGGAATATGATATTGTGTTTATATCCCAGAAATGGACCTGATGATGATTTATGGGATTTATGTTGATTCATCTGGATCAGGTATGTAAAGACATTTTGAAATGAAAGACTATTTGGTCAATCAAAAACTGTTTGATGGTTTGAATCTCTCTCGATGGTTAGCCTGCCTTTGTATTATAAAGCACTTGTATGCAGTCTGTGTTCTTCAAGCATTATTTCTTGCAACGTGCTCCAGACATAATGCTGTCTCTGTGTTGATAAAAGCAGTACATGTATATGGGCCAAACTTTTTTATATAACTATGCATATATAAATACTACATTGTTCATAGCTTTATTTGACCCATGAAGCTATACATAACATTAGTCAAAGTACAAGTAGATGTGGACTTATCCAGCTTCTTTCCTTGAGATGGATTACAATGTATATGTAGCTATCAAAAGAAGTCTGTGAATGCTATTTTTATTATCAAATAAAGTTTTCCATACAAATTATGAAGGATTTCAGTTCACTACACTGTCACATGTCTCAGAGGAGGTTGTTTTTTTACATTGTTTGCTTCTTCTTAATGAAGTCAATCTAAAACATCAGCCACATTATGCTCCAACATGCAGGTTTACAGCAATGATGACAGAACATACTTTACATATTCATAAAATCCATCAAAACAACATGGAAATGTGATCTTGAAAGAAATATTTGTGATCATTCAAAAAGCCTGTGTTGTTTTCACAAATATGATAAAACGAAAACTGTAATTTTATTCTCTGTGCACATCTGAGGCTTTATCCTGGCACATCTTCCATAAAACCAGGACACTTTCTGCTCATAGATATGAGCGCATGTAATGCAACAGTTAAATGCTGATCCTTTGAAGAAAGTTTTCATGCTAGTTTCGAGCTTTTCGTGGGCTGGATTTGTCGGTGTTCCCAGACCTCGAGTCTTGCAGTTGAGATCTACTTTAGTTTGGTGACTCTTTAATTATCCTTTGCAAGTTTCTTAGGCATACACAACCGTTTTTTTTTTTAATTCAGCGGCGCCAATACAGAAACAAAAACAAGAGAAGAAGGTGTAGCAGGAAAAAAAAGACTTAAGTGTGAAGTTCTCATTCTTCTGTGTAACAGAAATACTGGGGATATGCCCAGGCTAATGGCAATAACAATAGTAGTGATTACAAATCAGTCACAAAATAACAATAGCAATAATGATAATAATAGTAAAAAGAATAGTAATAGTAATCATAATAATAATAACAATGAATGACACTAATAATGGTAATATTACTAATACGTTTATGTATTATGATCATAGTGTTTATCAAAAGACAAAGCTCTATATATAGATGTAAAGCAATTCAAATTGGCTATATTAGACCCAACCCTGGTGTTTATATTAATTAAATTATTATTAGCAGTCTATAATAATTAGGATGATTATTAGTAATGATAGTAATAATGTTAGAAATAGCTGCACTTGTTATAAATATATGAACAGGCACACATTTACTTTTCAGTTACTTGACTACAAGCCATCCCCTCCTCCTCTTCTTCTTTTCCTTTCCCTTCTTTTCTTTCTTCCCTTCTTGCCTTCCTTACTCCTCCCCAAATGAATAGATATTTTTACGTTTATATATATATATATATATATATATATATATATACATGCCTGCACATGCCTACACATGACTTTATAGGCCCTTTTATACCTACACACCTCCATTTTATTTGATCTACATATTTTTACACACATACATACAGTACATAAGCACATTCATACAAATACATACAACCACATACTTACCCATTTTGAACGCAATTGTCTTCAGATAAAATGTGTTTATTCATGTATTCTTTTGATTGTAATACCTCTTTTTTCTTCTCTTTTTTTAATTCATTGATTCCTTTTTCATATTTATCTAACCGAGTAGTGGTGGAAGAACAGAGACACTCCTCTGTGGGCAAAGCCAACCCACCTGTGGAGCTTCCTTATTAAACAACCCCCTGGCCCAAAGGAGGGAGCCTGTCTAAGCATACATAACCTTAATTATTACCTCTGCCAAAGCGGAGGTCATGTATTTGGCGACATTGGTTTGCCTTTCTGTCTGTTAGCAACATACCTCAAAAAGTTATGGACAGATTTTGATGCAATTTTCAGGAAATCTCAGACAGAAGACAGAAACATGTTTTGGTCTGTGAGTGGATCCAGTGGCCTCGGATGCAGCAATGTTTCCACTACAGGTAATTATTTCAAAGTTCTGTGATGTACTGTCTTCATCCAAAGAGAATAAAAACGGAACAGTTATTTTAGTAAAGCGATTAGATACCAATAGAAACACAGTTTTTAATGATGTTATACATGTTTCTATTACTGACCTTTTATCTTTTGACAACCTTGTTAGAGGTTTCAATAAGAACTTAAGGAACTTATTGAATTGATGGTATGATGTCTACTCATACTTATTTTTCTATCAGCACAAACTGTTACCTGTAAAATGACAGATTCATTAGTAATTTGTTTGAGTACACCATCTTTATTAATGGACTCAATTGCTTGTTTATTTAATATTATATCAGAAAGTTGTGTTCTGTAGTTTCATAATATTCTATCATTTTTATTCAGGTATTAATAAAGTGATTCTTCCATTTAGTTTAATGTGTTGAAAAATTCAGCTATATCAATTAGATGCAGTTAACTGTTTAAAAGAATTATATATATATATATATATATATATACATATATATATAATTCTTTCATATATAT
>JAOXYM010000014.1:9318791-9331929 GCA_028567055.1 Leptatherina wallacei | reverse complement strand
GGCCCTGCGATGGACTGGCGGACTAACTAGGGTGTACCCTGCCTCTCGCCTGATAATTGCTGGGATAGACTCCAGCCCACCCACGACCATTTCCTTAAAGTCATTTAGAGACAGACCAAAGCAGAGAAAAATGCTCTGTTTGGAGTTTGTCACAGAACAATTTGTTCTTGGCCACCAACCAAACATGAGTTATTACAATACATGGCAAGTATACAAAGTTAGATTTCACAGTCATGAGATGTTAAGCTGTTCTCTGACCTCTGAGACTGTATCCTCTGTTGATTTCTGTAACTTACATCTCAAGCTAGTGATATGTGTGAGAAACACCTGTAATGTGAGCACAGATGTGAAGATATAGCTAGCTAGTTGTGAGATGAACAGCTGAAAAATATGGAGGTTAGTACAAGTCAAAATATTAGATCTATTTATAACTATGCAGAGTTATGGACAAGGTTGGCTTTTGGTTGTCTTATTCACTCACATATAAGCCTTGTTTATTAGACAATCGGCAGTGGTTTGTAGCTACAAATGAAAGCCTTTGTGGGAGGGATCTTGAGATGTTTATTATTATTATTGTTGTTTTTTTCCCACCAAAGGGTTATAATTCTATTCTCCCTAATGTAGTGTATATTGTGTCCATATAATATATGGAGAAGGATCACATCATCACTTAAGTTTCTGTTATTTATGATGTTGGTACGACTCATCCAAAGAGTAAATACAATCTAAGCTCAAAGGCCATAGAATTCTTGTCAGCTCTTTTTATACAAAACCATCACTATCTGTATTTTTTCCCTCCCTTACTGCTGCCATTGTTGCAACAGAGTAATGAGTTGATGTAGAAAAAGAGGGTAAATTATAGAACAAAACATCATCTTGAGTCTTGTGAATAATTATTCCAATTAGTGTTATGAAATAACATTTCATCTTAAGTCACCTTGTTACAAATTCATGTATTTGTATTATTAAGTTATACTCAAGAATCTACTTACACAGAGTTATAAGGTCATTTTTTTCTATTAACTAATATTTGGTCCTTTTCAGAGTTTGCTTGAGAACAATATAATCTGATTGATCAGTATTACAGTTGTATTTTGGCATGTAGTTATTGTTAATTTAAGTGTCCACTAATGGGTACCCAAAAGGGGAGGTGAAGTCATTGATACACTGGATTTACTTTAAAGTCTCATAACCTTTGTATCAAGGTGTCTCTTGGTAATACAGATTAGTATTAACTATAAATCTGTGTTAACCTTGTATTTGAGTGACTTATATTCATCATCAGATAAAGCTGTGTATTGTGTCCCCTGTATATTTATCCTGGATTAATAATATAATCCCTTTTCTAAGTTAAGATCTAAGTCCAAGGTGACCTGAGACTGAAATGAGATTACAGTAGTGATCTTAAAACTCTGAAACAGAAATTTAAACACAATTCAAATTTACTGCATTGTTCTTCAGTTCTGTAAAAGAGCAGTATTCACTGCAATATTAGCTTTGAAGAAGAAAAAGTAGAAACTGACTCAAGACATAAATGCATTCTGAGTAGGTCATTCACATTTATTTATTTGATTAGATATACTACAGTCATATGAACTTTGCCACCCAAGTTGTAATTAAAACATAAACAGAATGAATCATTTGCAAAGTGCGTTTTATTTTACGTTGCCTTGATTACATGCCTCTACATTCAAAAATAAGCCAGTATCATTTAGGATCCAACTGTGAAAGATTAACATCTTTTCCTTTCTTCACAGGAAAAAAAAAATCTCATAGATTGTTAAGTTGGATATTCTGTACATACAGGAACAACTCTGTAATGGTCTGACTTTTCCTGCAACAGTCTTTAGGTTGAACCAACTCGTTTGTAAAAATACAAAAAGGAAGTTATTTCTGTAGACATTAGCCTTCAGTCGTTTCCCTGGGGGAGCAGAAGTCTTCTTCTTGGATAGTGGATCATGGAGCCTTTGTTTGAAGCCCCTTTTATGCAGGAGACACGGAGCTGGATGAGACAGAGGAGGCCTCGGTCTTGGAGGCAGTTGACGATGCTCCCTCCTCCTCTTCAAAAGGATTCTTCCCGCAGCACAAGGTGGTGATCATGCAGTGGCGGAACTGCTTGTTCATGCAGATGTAGATCATTGGGTTGTAGATGGAGGAACTCTTGGCAAAGAAGGCCGGGATGGTCATGAAGAGTGGTCCGAACTCACTGCCTTGATGTGTGAAGATATACCAAGCCACACTTGCATAGGGAACCCATGATACCAGGAAGGAAACAACCATGATAATGACCATGCGGGTGACTTCCCTCTCAGCTCTCTGGGTGGTCTCAGATTCTTGCTGGGCAGCAGCAGCCTCCTTGACAGCGCAGACAAGACGGCCATAACAGAAGAACACAATAACCAGGGGAATGAGGAAGTGGCAGACGAACATGTAGATAACAAAGGACTCATTGTTGAAGCCCTCTGCACGGGTGTAGTAGTCGATTCCACATGAGCACTGCATGCCCTCAGGGATGTAACGAGACCAGCCGAAAAGAGGGGGAACAGCACAGGCACTGGCCATGAACCAGGTGAAGGCAACACCCATGATAGCGTGATTCTCACCGAAGCGGAAGTTGCTGATGGGTTTGCAGACGACCACCCACCTCTCAATAGCCAGAACAACCAGTGACCAGAGGCCAATTTCACCACCAAGTGTAGCAAAGAATCCTTCAATATTGCAGCCAAGGCGTCCAAGGACGAAGTAGCCGTGCATGGATGTGTAAATCGTTGTGGTGAATCCTCCGAACACCATGAAGAGATCAGCCACAGCAAGGTTCAGCAGGATGTAGTTAAGAGCGGTTCGCAGTTTCTTGTGTTCGATGGTGACGTAGAGAGTGAGGAAGTTGATGGGGAAGCCGACCAGGATGAGAAAGAACATGTAGGCGCCCAGAACAGCATAGGCTGCTGGGTTGACAAGGTAGTACTGAGGATATTCATAAGGACTCCGGACAACACCAGTGGTGTTAAGCATAGGGATATAGAAAAAGGGTCCCTCTGTGCCGTTCATGGTTGCGGCTTGCGGTTGCTATCAGCCCTTCGGGAATGTTTCTTCTGGCTGTTTGGAAGCGTGATGGAGATAGGCCTTGCTACAAATGGATATGGTGGCCACAGTCTGGCTTTTAAAAGGTGCACCTTGGATTATCAATTCCCTAATCCGTCAGCACAAATTGATTTAGGCCACAGTTAATATCTAATCCAGCCGTCACTGCAAACATAACTGACCACTCATCAAGATATTAAGGTTACACCTGCTCAGGCCTGTTATGAAGCTGTGACTGTTTTTTTGTTTTTTTTTATTTTTTTATGTTTTTGTGCACAAACAATGTGACAATTCTTAGTTTTTTATTATGCACAGCTTACATGTCTCCTCTTATCTCTAGTGAACTCAACTTTGGACCATTTTAGGACTTTACGTACCATTAAATAAATAAATAATGCTCTTAAATCTTACCATGAATCTTAAAATTTCTTAGCCAGTGCAGCAGATAGAAATCCAATATCCAATCAACATTTCAAATTCATTTTCATAAAACAGAAGGAGGCTGCAGAATGGTGCAGTGTTTAGCGCTGTTGCCTCACAGCAAGAGGGTTCCTGGTTTGACCTTTGGCCTTTGTGCGTGGAGTTTGCATATTCACCCTGCCTACCAGCCCAGGGTTCTGTCTGGTACTCCAGCTTCCACCACAATCCAAAGACATGCATGCTCAGTAAATTGATGTCTCTAAATTCTGTCTAGGAGTGATTGTGAGTGGTTTTTGTGTTGGCCCTCCAATAGACTGGTGATCTGCAGGGCATATCCTTCCTCTTGTTATAGTAGCTACTGGAATGGGCTGCATAAGAATAAACTGGTATATGAAATGAATGAATAAAGTGGAAAAATCTGTTGCACTTCTTTAAAATGATGAAATTCCATAAAACACACATCATTTCAGGCTCTAAACATAAAAACACACAAACTTTGCATCTGCTCTAAAAGAATTATGAATTGTTTTGAGTGGGTTAATGGGCTGAACAAAAAACATGAAGGAATGAAAAGATTGCACCCTATATTTCTTCATATGCGACAGGCTTTTGTTCCAGAACTGTTTTTCTTATACAATATAAGCAACTGGTCACCCTCTCGGACTGAAGACTGAAATATGTACAGCACTATGCAAACCAAAACAAACAAAACCAAAATGTCTTGAAATAGTTGATGATTTCATATATTAATGTGTGCTAAGTAGTGATTTTCTATACTTTATTGACTGTGGAACTGGAGCTCTAGTGTTGCTGAGTGGAAACCATCTTAGCTGTTGGTAAAGAGCTCAGCACTTTCCTAATGGGTGTTGTATTAAAGAGATTTGAAGCTTATGGATGTGTTCCTCTCACAAGCCTGTAATGGATTTAATGCTGCAGAGGGTCACTCTCACTCACTAAGATGCAATAGTCCTGAGATGTGGTATCTTACTTTCCTTTCTTGTTCCTCCTTTTTAGTTTGTTTTTGGTTTGATAACTTAGTAGGATTTTTTATTAGAAAAAATCTATTAATTGTTTTTGGATATTTTTCAAGCAATTTTTTTCAGAAAAGAGGGTTGTGTGTTTTTCATTTGTAATTTTTTCATACCTATACAAACTAAGTGTTTTTAGGACTTTGATATTTGGCCCAAATAGAACACAATAAATGAAGATATCACCATAGAGAATAAGAGGATGTGATAGGCATGTGTTCACTATATTTTGACATAAGATTAACATCCATCTTAACAAAAACTGTGAAACATTTAGAATTTTACTGGGACAAAAATTTAACTATTGATGAAATTATTACCAATTCAATTCAGCAATTAGCCATTTTATTTGCAAACTTATTATTTGTTACTGAATTTATTACAGTTGCTATTTTTTGTGATGTAATTTCATTATCCCGTCTTCACTGTTTCTGTGTTACTTTTTTCTGATGCCTCTTGGCCAGGTCGTCATGAGAGCAGGTTCTTAATTGACTTGCTTGGATATACGTAAAGGTTATGTAAAAATAAAATAAATAATAAAAAACTAAAATTAAACTCTGTTGGTCATAGCTCATCTGTAAGGCTTTGATCTCATCGTCCTCATTTTAACTAATGGTATACTGTTTCTCTTAGAAATTTTCAGCAAATAAAATGACATTAGATTCATTTTCATCTTGAAGGCTCAAATCCAAACTCAACCATTGCGGATTAGTTTAAGATAAAAGATAGTCATTAATCGATTAATCTTTTACATCTGCTCAGTTTTGCAGGGCCCTGGATGGGCTGTACTGCGTGACCTTTTCTTTTTTTTTTTAAATAAAACTGCACAGAAAAAACGGGCAAGGATGTGAAGCCAACTGACCTGAAATTCCAGACTAGACTTGGGTATAGAGACGTAAAAAAAAAAACAGTCAAATTATGAATTTCAGTATCTAGGGTAAACAAAGAGAATATTCATTTTCTGGGTAAATTGTGCTCTCTGGTGGAGACTGAGTGGAATTGGCCTAATGTGAAAAAAATCTGACACAAGTTTCCTGGAGGGCATTTTGAGTTATTTTCAAGGCAAGACATTTTTGTTTGTATTATTTTACTGATATTTTTTTACCTTCATCCAGTTAAGAGAGACAGTGACTTGGATTAAAGTTTATGTTTGTGAAGACTGGGGTAGGGGAAGGTGGGGGGAGTTAACATTTGCATCGTTTGTGTGCGTGTGAACGTGTGTGTATGATTGTGTATGAAAGAAATGATGAGGATGTTTGTATTTTTAAATGGTTGTTATATTTGATGTGGCGGCTTTTTAAAAAAAATTCTTTCATTCAAAATTTTTTTCTGATATGTAAAGCAGTTTGAGTTGCCCTAGCATGAAATGTGCTTTATAAATAAAAATTGATTGATTGACTGATTCATTTTAAAGCACATTTCCTGTACAAAACAATTCAAAGTGCTTTACATATAACATTAAAAGCATTGCAAATGGTGCAAAGAAAGCATTAAAAAGTAGTAAAAAGCAGCAACAACTAGCAAAAATCACAATAAAATCAATGAAAAAATCCTAATAAAATCATGAATTAAAATGATTAAAATGAAGATAAACTAAAAGTTATCGTGCAAATTTCATGCATTTTCAGTATTCCCCTTGTTGTGTAAAATAGATTATTGATCTCCAATGCCATATATCTAATTCAGTGAATTATTTACCTACAAAAAATATGATCACATGAGAGCATATTAGAATGTAATGAAAATGTTGAAGAATATAACAACAAAACTAATGTTGCCATCATGCATTGTGTGTCACTTTATTTTTAAGCTAGCAATGTTGGTAATAAGAACAAATCATCAATGGAACTTGAGTTTATCGATCCTAAATCATAACCTATTAGCTTAGCTTATTTGGTTCCCTGCATAACAAAAATGTACAAAGTTTCATAGTTTTACGTTCAACTAATTCAGACCAACATTTCGTTCAAACTTAATTGCAAACATTGGATAACTAAACATTCCCAATAATAGCTTACTCTAGTCATTTTTTCCACACTGAAGGTTATTTGAGCAATTCTATCCTATCAATGTTATATAACCATGTTTGTTAAAAAAGTTATTTTAAGCCAAATTGTGACTTTTCATTTAGTTTTATTTTTTAGCTGTTATTGTTGCAGGTCAATGGAAAGCTTTGTTGTAGACAAACTGACCCAATGGCAGCTGACAGATCTTGTTGATAGTTTTAAAGGTAAGAGCATGATTTTTTATGTTCACAGCAAACACATGGCCTTTATAGCTAGGTAAATAGATTATTTGAAAAGTCATGTAATTAATTGCCTTGTATTTTAGTGCACATTTAGTGTTTCTTGTATGGTTAGTTAATAAATTGCTACTGAAAATGCATTTTTATTCTAATTTCATTATGTAATTAGTTCCATTATTGTAGCTGTTCTCCGTTTTTAAACAAAATGTCTTTGTGTTTTACTTTTGTCTTTCAGACGAGGGAACTGATGAAGAAAGTTTTCTTCTTTCAGATGAGGGGTACAGTTGATTCCAAGAGCGGGCCCCAGGCTCAAGTTCCTCAAAAATTTCAGAGGACTTGTAAGTAGCTAATATCACAGCAGATGTGATTTGCCACCCCCTAGACACTCATATTATTTTCTTTCTGAGGATTTATTTAAATTCGTGGGCAGATGACATACACTTGCTTTAAATGCAAAAGGCAAATTCCAGGTGATGCAAAAAATCTCTTTACACATTAAAAATCTCTTTACACATTTGCGTGCAGTACACCATGTAAACCATTCATCAACTTACTTTCAGTGTAGTGAAACTGGTTGTGGAAGAACATTTTCTTTCTTACGGTCTTATAGAAGACACCTAGTAAAGGAGCATAAAAACCAAAGAGAACATACTCTTGATGATCCCCTTGAAGGCCCAGCCCCTCCCGTTGATACACAGTTTGATGAAACGGAGCCAGGGCAGGAAGATGAAGTTGAGGATGAATGGGATGAACTAGGACACGAGGACAAGATCAACCGGGTGGCTCTATTTTTAGCTCATCTAAGGTCTAAATCTAATTTGACATACTCCGACTTCAACTTTATGGTTAAGCACACCTCTAATTTAATAGGTGATATTGTGAGTAAACTTGGATTAAAGACTATGTCTGTATTTTGTTTTTTGGTCTGGATCAAAGCCCAGAGGTAGAATAGCTTAAGCTGCAGTTATTGGAGTTAGCTGAGCCTTTCAAAGGACTAGATACAGATTACAAACAGATGCATGATTTGCTAAATCAGGAAACTTCATTCAGCCAGTTGAGGAAAAATTCCCTGGGGGGACGTCCTTTTTGCAGCAAAGGGCTGGTGCCACTGGGACCGTCCGGCAAGTCTCAGTTCCTGATTCATATCAGCATATTCCGCTCAAGCGCCTCTTAACCATCGTACCGTACCGTCCTCTTCCGCTTATCTGGGGTCGGGTCGCGGGGGCAGTAGCCTGAGCAGGACTTCCCTCTCCCCAGCCACATCAGCCAGCTCATCCGGGGGGATCCCAGGCCAGCCGAGATATGTCCGCCCCTTCGATCTCCCGCTCCATCCTTCCCTCACTCGTGAACAAAACCCCGAGATACTTGAACTCCTCCACTTGGGGCAGGACCTCACTCCCAACCCAGAGAGAACACTCCACCTTTTTCCGGCTGAGGACCATGGTCTTGGATTTGGAGGTGCTGATTCTCATCCCGACCGCTTCACACTCGGCTACAAATCGCTCCAGTGAGAGCTGGAGATCACGGCCCGATGAAGCCAACAGGACCACATCATCTGCAAAAAGAAACCCAATCCTGAGGCCACCAAACTAGATCCCCTCAACACCTCAGCTGCACCTAGAAATTCTGTCATAAATGTTATGAACAGAATCAGTGATAAAGGGCAGCCTTGGTGGAGTCCAACACTCACCGGAAACAAATCTGATGTATTGCCGGAAATGCGGACCACACTCTGACACCGGTCATACAGGGACCGGACAGCCCTTACTAGGGAGTCCGGCACTCCATATTCCCGGAGCACCCCCCACAGGAGTCCCCGGGGGACACGGTCAAACGCCTTCTCCAAGTCCACAAAACACATGTAGACTGGTTGGACAAACTCCCATGCCCCCTCTAAGACCCTGAAGAAGGTATAGAGCTGGTCCACTGTTCCACGACCAGGACGAAAACCACACTGCTCCTTCTCAATCCGAGACTCAACATTCCAACGGACCCTCCTCTCTAGGACCCCTGAATAGACCTTTTCCAGGTAGGCTGAGGAGTGTGATCCCCCTATAGTTGGAGCACACTCTCCGATCCCCCTTCATAAAGTCTGCCAATCCAGAGGCACTGTCCCCGATGTCCACGCGATGCCGTTGAGGCACATCAACCAAGACAGCCCCACAGCATCTAGAGCCTTAAGAAACCCCGGGCGGATCTTGTCCAACCCCGGGGCCTTACCACAAAGGAGCTTTTTAACCCCCTCAGCGACCTTGGCCCCAGAGATTGGAGAGTCCGCCCCGGGTCCCCTGGCTCTGCTTGTTCTTCTGAAGGCGCGTTGGTGGGATTGAGGAGGTCTTCGAAGTATTCCTTCCACTGACCCAAAACGTCCCGTGTCGAGGTCAGCAGCCCTCCATGTCCACTGTACACAGTGTTGATGCAGCACTGCTTCCCCCTCCTGAGCCGCCGGATGGTGGACCAGAACCTCCTCGAAGCCATATGGAAGGTGTTCTCCATGGCCTCTCCGAACTCCTCCCATGCCCGAGTTTTTGCCTCAGCGAACGCCGAAGCCGCACTCCGCTTAGCCTGCCGATACCTGTCAGCTGCCTCCAAATCCCACAGGCCAAGAAAGCCCGATAGGACTCCCTCTTCAGCTTGACGGCATCCCTCACTGCCGGTGTCCACCAACGAGTTCGGGGATTACTGCTTCAACAGGCATGACGAATTTACGGCCACAGCTCCGGCTGGCCGCCTCAACAATGGAGGCGCGGAACACAGCCCACTCGGACTCAATGTCCCCCGCCTCACCCGGGACATGGTTGAAGCTCCGCCGGCGGTGGTAGTTGAAGCTCCTTCTGACAGGGGACTCCACCAGGCGTTCCCAGCAGACCCTCACTACATGTTTGGGCCTGCCAGGCCTGACCGGGGGAGGAGGGTAGCTTCCCTCCTCTGGGGACGGGTCCTGACTGTTCAGAGTACCCACCCTTTTTGGGGTCCTTGGAGGGAGGGTTGGAAAGCGCTCCCCCTATGGGAACTTTTGTTTGAATGTTAGTTTGAAAAGTTTATGAATCATTTATCAATCTTCTTTCAGGGGAGAAGACAAGACAGGACACCTTAACCTTTCAAGTGAGACAATTTTGCTAGAAAGAACATAATTTTACCTTTTTTTATCAATTATAGCATATAGGCTATTTAAGGGTTTGTATTTAGTAATAAGTAGAAATTATTGACTTGAAAGCAGTGTCGCAACTCTGAGGTAAAAAAGCAAATATAGTTGTCATAATCAAATGTTTCATGATTCTTTAATGAAAGATCACCAACAATACATGTACAACACATTTACCAAAATACATGTTCAGTAGTGTTTTACTTTACACTACACATGTTTTATCAATTCTTTAAATTTAGTTTGACACAGTTGGTAATATTTTTTTAGTTTTCTTTAGAGTCCTAGCTCTGAGACAAAAAAGTCCCTGGCTACAGCGTCGATTGAGCCCTTTCTCTGTTTGAAGGACGAATCAAGCAGTGGCATTGTGAGTAATTATCATTTTTTAGAGGAATTGATGCCAAAATAGTCAGCTGGACAATACACACACTAACTCATCTCCCAGCACCTGAGCACTGGATGTCTGTGCAGTTCTACATGGCTCAGCCACATCCTGTGGCCCGCTGGTAACAACAAAATGTGCTTCATCTTTATTTAACAAAGTCTTTCCTTTTTTGACAGGGAGTCTGATTCACTACAGGAAGGAGCAACCATCCTGCTACTGGGTTCCTTGAAGACAGGCTTCGGAACAGCAGAAAGAGGTTGAAATTACAGAGATCACAGGGCACGCAGCAGAGACCGCCACAAAGCAATAAAGAAGCCGCCCGTAGGACATGCATACCAGGTAATTGTTGGAACTGAACAATTTGTGGAAGCAATTTTTATATAATTTAGTGATTGGTGATATGGTCCGATTCTGTTCATTATATTTATGGACAGAATTTCTAGGTGCAGCTGAGGTGTTGAAGGGATCCGGTTTGGTGGCCTCAGGATTGGGTCTCTGCTTTTTGCAGATGATGTGGTCCTGTTGGCTTCATCGGGCCGTGAGGGGGGGATTTTACCGGTGAGCTTGACTACAGGTCTTACGGAGTCCTTCTTGTACCTCAGATAAATACGCAGCTCTAATTGGACGTCTCTTTTTAAATGTTACCTTAAATAGCTCTCTCTTGCTTCATCTCCATGCTCTTAACTTGCTCACATTAATAAAAATATTTATGCCATGGTCAATGAGAATTCTAATGCCAAGTGGCGTGCATTATTTTTGTATATACACACACGGCAAGTTAAATCAGGTATAACACTCTGTTACAGGCGTCATCATAGCAACGCATTAATCAACTGGCTCAGATCAGCTGGCTTTTGACATGTGAAGGAGAGAATCGTGCTGTAGCATGGAACGGTTTTTCAGCATAAAAAGTACATCGAGGCCAGCACAAAATAGTTCCTATACTTCAGTGTATTTTGCAAATTTTTTTGTAAAAAATAAGCATTTGTTTTGAAATTATTAAAACCGTATTAAAACCGTATAATGCACTGGTCCCCATTGTTTAATCCTTGCCTAAAAACTATGTTCATGCTGTAATTTGTTGACTCATGAACTGCATAAGTCATTAAGGGGGCTTTATTCTGTCTTCTCTGTCCTCTGTCTCCTCTACTTCATCTCTTTCCATTTGAAAAGAGTTCCAGAATCAGATTGGTCAGGCTCTAAAACGAGCATCAGCCTGGTGAGCTTTGTGTTATTCAGTGAATTTCTGTATTGTTTTTTAATCTTCCTTTGTGCTGAATCCATGTTGACACAAATCCTGAAAAGTTTTGTTTTGATCTGGTTATCATCTGTGTACCTGAATGAGTTACTTGGTGTTACTTATGTTGGAATTATCCATCATTAATAAACACTCCGGACTTTTAGCTCAGCTTTGTTAACATCTTTTTCAAGTGTACCTGTAGTTGCTCGGTGCATCTGTGGCAGAGCTTTTTTATTCATCAATAGAAAAAAATATTAATCCTGGGCCATGAATTCTTAAATTTGGGCATGAATTACTAATGCATCAACAACCCAGCAAACCTGGTTATAATTCTATAATTATTCAGGTAGTTAAAAAGTCAAATTAAACAATAATTGCATCATAAATGCACTAATCTAATGCATGACCAAAAGTACGGATGTAACAGTATGGAAATTTCACATCACAGTTATTGTGACTAAAATGATCATGATTATCATTATCGCGGTATTTTTAAAATGTGCTTAGAATGTTTAAAAAGTACTTATGCAGACACTAGGGCTGGGTATCATCACTAATTTCCTGAATGGATTTGATTCGCAACAGCCTATTTTGATTAAATTTGATCAATTTACAGCTAATTAACAGAACCTATTTTCATGAATATTAGTGTGACAGTATGGGTCCTGTCGCTATGCCTCCGATTGATGATGTGCCCTGGCTACTTGGCCACAGGGATATCCCTTTGGCTGACTGGTCAGCGTGCATGACTCTCGCCCGGGAGGTTGTGGGTTCAATCCCCGCCTGGGCCCTCCTACGTCCTGTCACATTAGGTTAAAGACATTCTCAGGTAACTATTTTTTATTGAAAAACTGAGCATGATAATAAAATTACATGATATACATGATAATTCAGAAAAGTAATCAGCCACTGTAAATACCATTATCTTTTTACTCCTTGCTTTTCAACAAGATTTTGATCCCAGTGTTTCACAAACTTTAAATTTTTATGGTCTCCCCTTAACTCTGAACCAATGGTCCATTTGTATGCTGTTAGAATTAGACTTGTATGGGTTAATTTAGATCCCCCTAAATGAAATGTACTGTATATAGTTACCTCATGCTCAGAAGGAGTAATTTAGTTGTGTGCTTACTTAGGCGAAGAATTCAAATGGATATTTGAAGCATCTATTCTTAAAATGTTAAGTTGATTATCTTTATCGCAATGTCGAGACATTTTGTCTTCTTTTTTTAAGATGCATTCAAATTTGTTAACAGCAATAGTTTCCATACTTTTAAGGGCCTATCCCGATATCTAAACATTGGACCCTCTATCCTGACAAACACATGCAATTTGTAGAAGTTGGGGCATTTTATGTAGTCTAACTTGGCCAAATTTAACGATTTTAATACTAGTTTCTTTTGACGTTATAATTGTATGTTTTTCATTACGCTTCTAAAACTCCTTAATACAAGATGAAATGAAAAATACTTTATTTATCCCTTTTGAGGGAAATTATTGTTGTAGCAGAGTTTTTATTTTTTTTTTTTAAATGATAATAATGATTAAACAAACAATTAAATTGAAGATGAAGATAGGGCCTTGTTCCGGAGGG